>CBVK0100079019.1:0-14211 GCA_900067695.1 Picea abies
TGTGACCTCTTAAGAGGAAACACATGTTCTTAACCATTAGGCCCACTCAGCATACCAATAATTTTATTCCATTATATTTTGGTAATCTACGCCCAAAAAATTATACTATATTTTCATTATTATTTTACATTCTATTATTATTATTATCATATCATTACCATCTTCCCATATTAATTGGTATTCAACGTAGAAATCTATTTCTTATTATCATATCATTACCATCTTCCCATATTAATTGGTATTCAACGTAGAAATCTATTTCTTTCTCTTTTAATTTTGACTAATCCAAATAAGTCAATTTTTTCTCCTTATCCTCGATATTTTTAAATATTACGAAATATACATTTAATCGATCTCCTCAAGGACTAATTAGATCTTTTTAATATTTATTTTCTCAACAATTAATTTCTCACCTTTATTTAATCTCAACGAGTATGTTGATTTTGTCATTTTAATCTTACCTGATTCTTTTTCAATGGTAACTTACCTATCCACCTCTTTAAATATAAACCCCAACACTTGTTTCTTACACATGAGCTTTTTGTTGTCCTTGATGATGGGTGGAGTGTCCACCCAAAACATTGGATGTTTCAAAACCATGTACACAGTGTTTATCCAAAAATATTCTCTAACATTATGTCCAACTACGAAAACCTACACTCTTAGATTAATATTTTTTTTATTAATTTGAACTTTTTAAAATATTTAATAATTTTATTTATCTTTAGATATTTTTTCCCATATTTTTTCTTATTGCCCCTCCCCCCCATGGAGTTATTTATCCAACTCTCAAAATATGATAAGTTTAATGGAAAGAAAATCTCTATAGTTCAAAATCATATAGACTAACAAATTCAACCAAATAGTTTTGAAATTGTAATTATTCAAAAACAAGTTTCAACCATAGAAACCAAAGAAAGTATCTTGACCAAGGAAGGCCGTGAACCAAATCGACATCATAATCTATAACATACCAGCTTGCTAATGAAATTTTGAAAGTGCCCCATACATATAAAACAACCAAGGGGTAGCAGACCCATAATTTAACATGCATCTAGCAGCGTAATATAAACCCATGAATGCAATTGTTCCAACAAAAAAACAAACAAACAACATTCAATAAAAACACATACATAGCAGAAATAACATCATAAACATAACATAAAACTTATCTTTTTGTAAATAACCAACTGGTTGTGTACGAAGGACATTCCTCCCAGTCATAGGATGGCTATTCATTTTCTCTCAATAGCAAGCCACCCTCAAGCTTAGGCTATGAGTCCACAAGGAGGTGTAACCCTCTTGGTTATCCACTCTCCATAATCAACAACCCCTCTTGGTTATCCACTCTCCATAATCAACAACCCAAAAATCCAGGCTCTACTCTCTTCCCCACAACTTGAAAAAACCAAGGAATCAGATCCCCTTTCATTGCACATAGTCCCTTGGGCCTTCCCACTTCCCTCTATGGATCCAATGCACTCGATTGACTAAGAATATCCCAACTGCTCCAAGAATGCTCACAACAAGCTTCACAAGGCTCTGAAGCCATTTGCTCAATATGAAAATACTCCTCAGGCACACAACCTATTTTATAGGCACACATACCACATTTCTAGCATATACACAGCCCAATAGTGGTTGCCTTCATGCACAACATAGCTAGTGCTCTTCCCAACACTCTCCTCCTCCTTTGCTACCCAAAAATAATATGTAAAAAAATTACCTATTTTCCCATACAAAATTCTTTTTTTCCCAAGCAAGACCAAGCAAGTTGACTCTCACACTCTCTAATGTTGATTGTACTTCAACCCCATACTCTCAAGAACTAAGGGATGTGACTTCTCACACCCACCCTCTTACATGAATTCAATGATTGATCTCTCATACATTCAAGAGGAAAATTAGAAGGTAAATGTACATTAACTTATGATAATAACATGGGTTTCCCCTTGGATCCCCCTTTATGCCCCTCTCTTGTGGAATCATAGCCCCCCATAGTTATTGTCCCTCTTGTATCTCAACTGACAATTATTATTTTTTTATTAATTATTTCGATGTACATAATACACAATTTGTCCCTCGGCCACATTAATAAATATGGTCTCTCTTCCCCAGACATAATGGTTCACTAGCCTATACCACATTTATACAATTACATTGTAATTTGCGGGGACTAAAAATGGGGATGTTACACCTCCTCCCCCTTATTTTTTCACTATCTTCAGTGCACAACACCCTACATGTGTACATACATATCACAATGCTATGATCTTCAGTCGTTAATCAACATATAGACCCTCGAGCCTAATATCTCACAAGAATTTCAGCCCAAACATAAATACATAAGCACTTTGGCCTAAAAACCATAGATACATAGGCACCTTGGCTCAAAACATGCAAAATGATTTTAGAATTCATCATTCTGGCAGTAGTTACAACCAACAATTTCTCATGTTTTCGTGGTCTACACCACTTTCCTTTGTCTCCAGCTGCAATATCTTTCATACTTTTTTTATTCCCACAACAATTCCAACCAACAAGCTCTTGTTCCCCTCAACCTACAAAACCCAAGGAAGTGTACCCCCTTCTCTGCATCGCAGTCCCTCAAGCTATACTACTTCCCTTCTAGAGCTCCAACAAAAGGTCAGAGAGGAAGTCTCTGAGTTGTGGCTCTAGGAACTCCAGTTGTGATAATGGAATCTCCAAACTTTCAAATAATTGCAATTGTGATTCTTGCACAACATATTAACACAACTCTGATGGAATGAAATACACAACATGACATGCAATATCATGCAACTACCCATAATAATTAAAACATAACAAAATCAACTCAAACATACATAGTGGAGATTAAACCCGCACACAAAAGAATTCAGTCACATAAAAACACGGATGCAGAAACATCATTCAAGCACAACAAGCAATAATGAATAAGGCAAAACTTCGAATCCACTATACAACAATTAACCTATCTTTCAACATAATTAACATAGTAAATATGATAACTTATTCATATGGTTGTTGCTCTAATCCACAAGCAGCCATGACAAGAATTCAACTTGTTTTTATTTCTAACACACCCTCATGATCCCAGCCACCATGTCATATGAATTCTTGAATTCCTTCTCCCTTTCCATCCTCACCCTCTAGACTCAGACATCCCCTTCACTACTACATATTCCCTCATGTGATACATCATTTTCCAAGGTGTTCTTTGGCAAGGGGAGCACCAACTCACTACTAGACTTTTACTAGAAATTTGTAACTTGTGGAAATCATAGTGTTCCAATGTCCTAGAAATAACCTTCTTCCCAAGATTTCAATTTCAATTACCATCATCTCATATGTATCAAGCATAAAACGTCATCATGATATATCATCACAACAATTTTCAATTATGTTTCATATAGTAAATCCAATTTCCCAACATGAGATTTCCTTATCATAATTGTTTGGCTCTTGCAGCAATAGGCATCAGTCTTCTTCATAGTCTTACACCAATTCCATATCCAAGACCACTCTACCTACAATTTTCTCAACTTTCATGCGACTGAAAAAATTGTCAACATTCATGCACATTATATTTTCATTGCACAGTTATAGTAGCTCATGAAGTGATTCGGGAATTGTAACTTATCAACAATTCAATCATTTTCAACCATTATTTAATATTAAAAGGAATTCAACTATCAATCATATTATCTATAATGAAACTATCATTCGTTGTACATGTATTATGAACACACCAAGATTTTCATAATGCAATCAAACATTACTAATAGATAAATCAATGTGTCAATACCCATGGCCACATCTACACAAAGCATGTTTGCATTGACTTTGAAATACTGCATATCTACGTCATGTATTCCACCATGGATAGCTTGAATGTCTAGCCAATGCCTCAACACATTATCCCACTCTTTTCCTCAATTACTTGTTTGATCTTTTGGATGCCTTTCTCTTCAACCCATACACAACACCAAAAATATATTCCATTAATGTTGTTTGGAATCAACAAAGAGATTGCAATCCAAATATCGATTATAATTAGGAATACCAATTGAGCACTTATATAGCGCTATGGCCCTTCCATATCCAACCACATCGCGGTCTCACACATGGCTAGCTATGTTGGCATCCATTGTTACAGCAGGAATATGTCTCATGACTTGACTTAGTTATGATCTCATAATCCATCATAACACATGTTCTATTAAATTTATAATAAAAATATCATTAAACAACATTTGCATACTCAAGGCCCTCGGCCTTTACATAAATTCAAATATCGAAAGTTTACTGAGGGAACTCTTACCTCAATGCCCTTCAACATCTATGCATCATAAGCACCCAAATGCATACCTTCATGGCTATTATCAATTACTTGATGTTAACTATTCCGTTGGTATATTTTATAAGCTCAAGGCTCCCTTCACCAACCTCTTGATCAATGTTCCCACCATCCTCCTTTGTCTTCATATGGATGTCTTTCATACACAACATCGACATCATTTTCAGCGATGCAACAAACATTTCCTGGATACATAATCCCTCATTAGTCATATTCAAATATCATGGCATCAGTATTTCACACATAACAATAGACTACTCTCAGTATACAAGAATGCCACAAACATGTTCATGCATATTCACATGCACAAATGCACATCAATATCTAATAAGCATTCAACCTCATCATGCTTACTTCATGCACATGCATTCTAGCTTTATTGTATGCATCATACATCACTTCTATCATGCACTCCAATGCATATTTATTTCAGATTTATTTTTTGTGTGTGTTGTAGATGGTTTTCCTTGAATCCATCTAGATCCTTGTACCCATGTGCACTATCATTCTACTCCTCTTATATGAACCTTCTCTAGCCTAGTCTCACTTGGCCATTTTTCATTTTCATCGAATATTTTGTATTGGCCACTACTTCCACTTAGGCAACCAGCCCCAATTTTTTTTACCTTGCTAGAACCTTCCAACACATTGGAACAATGAAATTCATATCATTCTAATATAGCATTGTAGTATTTTCCAACTAGCCTAACCATTAGCATCATGACATCCATTTCCATTATCTTTGGTTGTCCATTGGCTTTCTCAAATCTTCTTTTTTAATCATTCTTCTTTAATCCATTGAGTAATTTCTTGTGAAGCCTTGAATTTTCCACTTAGGACCAATCTTCTCCCTTGAATTCTTTGTACATGTAACTTGCTTCCACTATGCACTTTGATAATATAAGTGGCCTTCTTACTCTGGATACTCTTTTAGACAAAAGAGGCTAATTCCTAGATAGGAATTATTTTTCAAACATTCCTATGCCTTCTCTTAGATATGACTCACTCATTCCATGAGTCACTCACTATCCCCGAGTTCCTTTCTTTTCTTTGGTGGAAAGCTCTTCATTTATCATAACATTTCTACCTTCGTGGATATGAAGTCTTACCATGCCTTTATGTGCTTATTAGTGGCATTATTCACCTACAAGATTCATGTTTTTATGTGAGAATCTATGTTGATTCTCCTTTTGCAAGTAATTCAGACTTTGTAGCAGCTAAATACTAATTTGGCTCTACTCTTCCTAAGTTCTTTATCCACTTTTCATTACCTTCTTTGTAGCTCCACACTTCCCTATGCAAATCTTTATTTTTCCGCCCAACTTTACAAGATCTCCCCTACTTCATTGTCCTTCGTACCTTGGAACTACAATTTGCAACAAACCTACACAATTTGCATTTAAGTCATCTAATTATCCTATTAGAAAATACTAAGATACAACATTTTTTTCTTATTAACAATTCCTTGTTATTAAACTCAACCCATTTTTCCATTACCAAGATGTTGCATTTCCAAATGTGTCTCTTTACCTCACTGTAGGCACTATAATGAGTATCAACACTCTTTTTAAAACAATACTCACCTTTGGCATGTACCTCCGATATCTAGAAATGTTTTTCCAAAATTAACATTGTTTTGGAAAACTTTCACTTTAAATAGTTACATGGTTCAAGGAATCCCACTCCACTTTTCCTGCAACTTTATGAAAAAATGAGATAATTCCTTAGATAACTCAATCATTTTGTTATGTTTTCCTATGGATTACCTTTCCAATGGTTGTACTTATTCCTCATTATGATTTATTAGCTCAAAGTTATGGCTTCCTGAAAATCAGCAGTTTCACCCATTTTTGGCACTTGTTTCACTGGTGCAACAATTTTAAAAGGCTAAATTTGGCTACCTATAGAAGAAAATATGTTAGGATCCATAATTTGTTTTGTAGGATCCATTAATAACATTGATGATAGTGAGCTCACAACAACTCACATATTTCTTATCCAATGCTCTAGTAGAAATATGCAACAATATGGAAATGACAACTTTGTCCTTTTACACCTTCTCCAAACTTAGAAATTTATCCATGTTTGAGCATCTCCATACCAATTCCTTTTGAATTTTACTAGGAATCCAAATGGATATCTACATGCCTACTTTTTGAGCTATCTCTCAAGATTTCACCTTAATCTAGGCTTCGAGCCGATAGTTATGGTCTACGGAAGTTTAGCTTGTTTTCTCATTTTTATCCCTATATGCTACATGTGTATTTTCTTCCATCCTATATAAACTTGGGTGCCTAGATTCCAATTTGTATTCCATTTTTTTCTTATATGACCCGTGATATTTCCATAAACTACTTTTGTGCTCCAAACCGAATTCCAAGCAAGGAGTTATGCCCTTTGAAAGTAAATTGGTACCTAAATTATACTATGTATTGTTTTAGTTGTAACTTCTTCATACTAGCTCTGTTTTGCACTCAGAAAATCTTGTTGGAAATATCTTCATGAGTTCTTTCATTCTAGCAGTAGATAAGCTTTGTACCTAAGGTACACAAATTTCTCTTGATTTCAACTGCCTGAAAATCTTGTTTAGGCCTTGAAAATTCCTTCGCAAGTTGATGACCTAAAAAATTCCCTAAAAAAACAAAGAATTTGATTGATTTACTATTGTAACAGTCTGTTAATTTGACATGTTCCTAACCTTTCCATTCCAGTTGACATAGAATGGAACATGTTCGTTGAGTCCATGTGTCATCCATTTATTTGGCCATGCCATCATCCATCATTCTCCTCCATCGTCCATCATGCAAACCTTTCGCAAGCCTGTCGGGCTCTTCTTCACGGACTATTTTCATTGAAATGTTATGTAGCATATTATAAAGGTTTCTCTCACATCCCACAAACTGCAAGCATTTCTCCATAACATCTTCCCCGCATAATGTCAAGTGAACATCCCATTAAGATTTTTTGCAACCTACGACCCACAAGCTTAGCGAATTCTTCTTCATGGACTTTTTCCAGCAGAATGTTGAAAGCATGTAATGAAGATTTTCCCATGAGCCAAAACCCACAAGCCTATCAATATTTTCCTTGTGGACCTTTCTCATCAAGCTATCAAATGGCCTGTTCTAATACTACCCCGCAACCTGCAAGCCTATTGGGATTTTCCCTCATGGACTTTTCTCATCGAGCTATCAAATGGTGTGTTATAAGATTTTCCTATGACCCATAGCCTGAAAGCCTATCATGTTTTTCCCTCATGGATTTTTCTCATCAGGCTATCGATGGCGCATCATAATATTTTTCTATGACCTACAACTTGCAATCCTATCTAGATTTTCCCTCGTAGACTATTCTCATCAAGATGTCAAATGGTGTGCTATAAGATTTTCCCACAACCGTAAGCCTATTAGGATTTTCCCGCCCAGAATTTTTTCATTAGGATGTCAAATGGCACATTACAAGTCTTTACCATGACCCCCAATGCACAATCCTATCGAGCTTTCCCCTCACGTAATTTTCCCTATGGAGTGTTAAATAACATGTTTATGGTTCTTCTTGAAGGTCGTATCCCGCAAACCTATCGGGCTTTTCCTTCACAGACTTCTCTCGCTAGATTCTTCTCGCGAACCTTTCTCTCATGAGACTTTTTTGAAAATCATCCTCCATGTTGGATCTAGACCTTCGATCTTCAAGATCAAAGTGATCTCAATTGTCGGCCCACTAAACTGCTCCAAACTTCATCGAGCCTCCCCAACTCACAAACAAAATCTAAGTTGTTGATTCTTAATGTCGAGATGATTTTGACCATTGATCCATCAAATTCTTTACCATGACCCCTACATTTTTTCACCATGGCACTACCACCATGGACCCTGTCAGTCCACGTCATGGTATGGTCCATGCCATCACTGTACAAAATTTCTCAAAAATCCCAAAACATTACAATTTTTGAGAATTTTATAATCTCTTTGAAATTTATCTTCTGAGAACTTGGAAGCTTAAACCGATGTAGAATGAATCTCGTTCAGTGATCACCAAGTCTAATGCAATCTGGGCCACTAATTTTACTGACTCCTCAATCACTGTTAAAATAAAAAATTCAACCTTCGAGGATAAAATTGACTTTGCAACTTGTAGATCGATGCGATCGATCATCTCCTCAACTATTATGACTGTAATTTTTCAACCCCAATTTTCTAAGAAAATTGGGGGTTTCTCTTTGGTTCTATAATTTCCCTCAAATCTATCACAAATCCAAAGTCTATAACAATGTTTTTTTTTTCCAAAATTTCATTGGTCTTGGCCCATACAAGCTCGGTGTTTGAACTAGAAGCTCTGATACCAATTTATAACATACCCACATGCTAACACGAAAATTTAAAAACATTTCATACATATAAAATAACCAATGGGCAACAAGCTTGTAATAACAAACAACATAATATAAACTTGTGAATGCAATCGTTCTATAAAAATAAACTTGTGAATGCAATCGTTCTATAAAAATAAACTTGTGAATGCAATCATTCTAACAACATAATATAAACTTGTGAATGTAATCGTTCTATAAAAATAACAAACACATACACAATGGAAATAACATCATAAACATAATAAAAAACTTATCTATTTGTAAATAACCAACTAGTTGTGTAAAAAGGATGCTCCTCCCAGTCATAGGTTGGTTGTTCATTTTTCTCTCAACAACAAGACACCTCGAGCTAAGGCTATGAGTCCACAAGAAAGCCTCTTGGTTGTTCGCTCTCCATAATCAAAAGCCCAAAAACCCAAGCTCTACTCTTTTCCCCACATCCTGTACAACCCAAGGAATGGGGTCCCCCTTCACTTCACACAGTCACTTGGGCCTTCTCACTTCCCTCTAGGGCTCCAGTGCACTTGGTTGATTAGGAATCTACCAAATTCTCTAGGAGTGCTCACAAAATCCTTCACAAGGCTTCGGAGCCATTTCCTCAATAGGAAAATACTTCTCAAGAACGTAGCCCATTTCAAAGGCACGTAGGCCACATTTCCAACATAAACACAGCCCAATAATAGCTTCCTTCAAACACAATAGAGCTAGTACTCTTCCCAACACTTTCCTCCTCCCCTGCTACCCAAAAAAAGTATGTAATAACTTACCTCTTTTCTCGTACGAGTTTCATTTTTTCCCAAGCAATACCAAGTAAGTTGACTCTCACACTCCCCAATGTCAATTGTACTTCATCCCCATGCTCTCAATAACTAAGGGATGTGACTTCTCACACCCACCCTCTTACATGAATTTAGTGATTGATCTCACATACACTCAAGAGGAAACTTAGAAGGTAAATATACATTAACTTAGGATAATAATGTGGGTTTCCCATTGGATCACCCTTTATCCCCCTCTCTTGTGGAATCATAGTCCCACGTCGTCATTTTCCCTCTCGTATTGCATCCAACGATTATTATTTTTTATTAATTGGTTCGATGTACATAATATACAATTCTCCCCCTTGACCAAATTAATCAATATGGGCTCTCCTCCCCAAACATAATGGCTCACTAGCCTAAACCGCATTTATATAATTACATTATAATTTATGGGGACTAAAACTGGGGATGTTACATAATCAAGCATTGCATGTCCTTAACGGAACGACTAACAAAATTTAGACAAATGTATGTTTAGAAATAAGGATAACAAATTTTGCATCCTTTGACTTGATCTCATGTTGGCTTACTTGAGCATTCATTGCCTACTTTGATAGCCCATTGACAATAACATTTAATTCCATGAATATATGCCTACAAGTATAGTTATCCAATTTGTCAATCTTATCCTTTGTGTTTTGAATACGATGCTCCAAGCCCAAGTTTAGATTGCTCCTTTAACCAATGATCTACTCCACAACCAATTTTGGGTCCCCAAACATTTGCAACATTGCAAGCCCACTTTCCACTACTAAACCCACCAAAATAAGAATGACCTTAACCTATACCATATTATTGCTACCATACCCAAAACTAAAAGTAAAGGAAATGAAATGCAATTTTGAAAGATAGAGAACCCCTTATGATCCACATCAACTTGGATTTCCCTAGGGCCTATTTGTATCTATGGTTACAAAACCAACCTACCTCGAATCAGGTTTAACAATTAACTCATTTCGAAGGCCATCAAAGGAATATTGAATCATGTAGAGGAGCTATAATGGATTAATCATCTCTCCATCAAACAACATTTTGTTCATTGTTCTCCACAAAACTTAACAAACAATTAAAGGAAGAGTTTCATGTTTAATTAATATATATTCTCGCCATATTCATTTGAGATCTTATAAAGTGACATCCAACTAGCATATGTAATATAGACTCAAATGGACTTTTTCATATAGGGAAAAATCCCAAACCTTCAAAAGATCATTTAAGAAGGTTTCCCCACATTAAGACCTTGTTGAAAAGGGGCATCCAAATAAAAATCATGGTTTTTAGTGGCAACATGATCTTCCAAAACTTCTACCACCACCATTAATTGTTTTATGCTTACCATATAAAAACATTGCCTCATATCCAAGCCTTGTAGTATAGAAACCCCACGTGGGATATTTTTCCCATGCTAGTATGTCCTCCTCCTCTTTGGTATTAATATTTCTAGCTATCAATCTTTGAATATATATTTCCCACTCCGCATCTTCTAGATCCACCAAACATAAATCATATACCTTCTTCCACCCTCCTCCCAAGAAGAGAGGACCTTTCAAAGAACTTACATCTCCCAATGACATTATATTTGAATTTAAAGTGATCAGAATCCAATTAGACAACCTGAAAGTATTTCATTCATAAATCCAAGAGACCACCTTGAGTTTGATGTTTATTTGATTTTGTACCTTCCATATCAATTATTTAATGATTGAACCAAATGCTTCCAGATAATGGATGCATTTGTAAAGTCTTTTTTGGTAGCCCGATCCAATCTAGCATCAATAGAGGTTGAATGTATTTCCACATGAGCACTTCCTTCCATAAGCATGTGGGCCCCTTTATCATCCGCTTTATCACCTTTCATAAAAAAAAAAATTATCTCAAATAGATCCGAACAAGTGAAGGGTTGTAAGACTCAATACCTAAATGAAATTTAGAACTTAATGAGGTTATATAAAATATTAAAGGCAATGAAAATGTAAAAGTAAATGAGACAAAAGAGAGGAAAAACAAAAATTAAATAAGATAGAAAATGAAAATAGGAGAGAAAATACCAAGGAATGGGAAATGAAAGGTTGGGCCTGTTGGGCTTCCTATTACACCAAATCTTCCTATTTCTTCTTGTAATTTCACTCTCAAAAGGATTTTGGTTGATTGTTGGACAAAGGGAGGAGGATTCACAAAGATCCATGAGTTGCATTGTAACCAGAGATTGTCAACATTAGATTGAGAATCCATTCAGAATTGGTTTTCCCCTTTGGGTTTCCAAGGTAAATATGGTGTCACTGTGTATTAATCTTGTTGTGATTGTTTAGTACATTCCTCATGTGAGATATTGCTACTCTTATTTTGTTTAATGTACTTATTTCACTGTGTGAATGTTGATAATTAGGAATAGTAAGAAGGAAATACTTTGTGTTTCAATGGATACCTAGTTATTTTAACGGTTTGAGGATTCATTTTACATTATAACTCTATGTTTTACTTTATATTTTTAATCTCCATAAGAAAATGAAGAACACCAACAACTATGTATTTCCCACCATTTGATTCACTTAAAAATTGAAGATTTATTACCATTACTTGGCTATTTCACTTTTCTAGTAACAACTAATTTTTTCCAACAAAAATTGGAGTTGGTTGAGCCTTACTCAGCTCAAGATTCATCGACATAGCCTTACACAACTTAGGCTTCTTCCTCAAGTCATACGCAAAAAGAGATTGAGCTTGGGAGATTGTACACAACAAGATATTGAGCTTTGGAGGCCATACGCAACAAGAGATTGATATTGGGAGGTTGTACATAGTGATTGTGGGCAATTTGGAGGTCAGATGTGGGCCATATAAGCCATACACTGCATGGTATATTGTTCCCATATTTAGGAGGCCATGCCACTAATGATGGGAATTTGCATAATTTCTTGGACTTCTGTTGAGTGGTGAAATATGCTAATAATTGTCAACTATGACCGACAACATATGAGTCTCTCCTTTCTCCCATTCATTGGTTGCATGTGGTGAATTCATTTGGTTCATAATTGTTTTGGCATGTAGTAGATTATTTTACTCCCTCATATGTTTTACATAATTTTCATTTCTTATTCTTTAGACAATTGTCCTCTCATTTATTTTCAATTAATGAATGTATATAAGCTAGATTGTAGTATAACTATATGCACAATAAACTTGGAAGAATGGATGTTGAATGAGACATACCATTCTATTGTGAATGCATTATGAACCATGTGCCATTTTATTGGTGAATCTTCATCCCTAGCACTTATTTTACTTGAGTAAAATTTATGTATTAATTGAGAGGAGAAATAACTACATTAAAACTTGTATTATAAGAATTGCAATGGAAGGTACAATGATATGAGATCATTTTATTATTCAAACACTGCATAGCAAGGTGGTAGAATTGTTCATTTCAAGTGGAAACAAGTCCAAAGATCGTGCATTATTATATTAACATGACAGAGGTTGATCTATTGTTGGTAATAGAAGAAAAGTAACTTGAACTCATCCATCATCTTGATAGATTTAGTTCAGTTGGGTATCAACATGAAAATGAGTTGGACCAAAGACAAATTTATTAATGACAGATTATTTGCAAAATATTGGTTTTTATTGGCCTAATTACTATTGTGCCATTAGCTATTTGATGTGTACATGTTACACCAAAGAGAAATCCATACCTATAATTGTGAAGAGCAGTTGCACTCAGAACTAAACTGAGAACAGCGGCCTAGTATCCATTCAAAGAACATAGATCTCTACATATTTTAGAGAAACAAAGATAAGAAAGTTAATTATGAAAAGTATCTATGTTGGTAAAGTGAGTGGGATATATGTCCCTCATTTACAGATCATGTGGTATCATAATAGTTGAATCCTTGACCATGAAGCAACCGATAGTAATTTAAAGAGAAAGAAAACTTAGTATGGGCAAAGAAAATAGAGAAAATTTAGAAGACCTACAATCCATAAATACTCATCTTCAAGAATAGAACATGCACTTGAAGGAGAAGTTTCAAATGTATGACCATAGGATGGAAAAGATGGTGAAGAACCTTGAGACCTCAAAAATACTGCTACCATTTATAAAGAACCAATTTGATGAGTGTTAAGACGTCCTCACCATAGTCATGATAGCTTGGGATAAGAGAATAGCTCAACTTGTACAACTACGAGAGGTCATATATATGGATAAATAGAAGAAGGATAGGTTCACTTAGATAATGACTCGTCTACAGTAAGACTTGGTAATGAAGGAAGAAGAATTGGAAAATATACAAGCAATTTCCCAATATACTTGTTATCCCCATTTTGTGGATAACTAAGGAGATTATGTCTTAAGACCCTTGGGTTGCAGATATGGAGTACCGAGAGACTACATGACCAATAGTATCCTTTTGCACAGATGGAGACCCTTCTCATCACCACATAGGTCACAGATTTCTAGATGGCATCCACCACATCAATTGGCTTCTGGAAGGCAGTGGGCCTTGCTCCATGAGGTACAAGCTATTGTTATGGTGAGCATCATTTCAATACTTAATCCATTTCAGTATGTTGTATCTTAGATTTCTCTATATTTCATGATATATGCTTGGAGATTATTCATTTTTCTCTGCTTCACCTTGGTGGTTGACATTGTGCCC
>CBVK0100079111.1:0-12262 GCA_900067695.1 Picea abies
TATGCCATTTACCTAGAGAGAAGTGTGAGAGGAGAAAGATATGTGGAAGCACATTTGGAGCTTGGTGAAGAGGATCTTGGACCAGGTTCGAGGATCAGTCACCGATCTCATTGTAAATAAACTTTGTGATATTAATAAAAGAAATGTTTTTTCTATCCCGCAATATGATGTAATCAATAATTATGTTTGATTTATGTTTTATACTAACATCTAACCCACTAATTCATATATGAGATACATGTTTGTAGTTTCTTTTTTGTCTTTTTTTTAATGCAGGTCAGCCTTGGGAGAAGACTTGTAGTCGAGGAGAAATCGAACACAAAAGGATCGACACCGGATGCGGAGTTTAAGGTAGAGTTACCAGATCTTTTTACTTTTTATTTCTTGTATGAATGTGGGGTATTTGGGGTATTCTAAAGAGTAGGAGACTTTTATATGGTTATATCTTCCTACATGTTTAACCCTAGTGTAGTCCATAGGGGGGGGTTCCCGCTATAGCAAGCAAAAAATCAGTTTTGATATCAATTGTAGTAAAACTCTTTGTCACTTCACTTGAGAATCCATTATAACAATGATGAATCCATATATTCCTCAAAGGAAAAATAATTATTATTCATTATTCATTGACATGTTATTGAGATACAATGGGTGTGCATATAAATACACATATGGGTGATAAGTCATGTCCTTGGAAAATGTCGTGACTTGTCATTATTACATATTAATGACTACATTACATATTAGTTTTCCTACGATTATTATTACAAGATATTTGTTTATTACATTATGATAGTAGATCTAATATATTTTAGGTATATTACAAACCATGTCTTTGAACACCTCCCAATCAGTCACCAGTGGCTCATTTTTTCGTTTGTTGCCTACTATGTCACTCTCCCATGATGTGAAGGCATGGCCTTCAAGATTCAACCGGGAAAATGCAATCATTTTCTTTTTGGTGACTTTGTATACATTGGAGTACACCATCTATTGTAGACACTAGATTAGTTTGATGGAATCAATTTCCCCGACATATGGCTTGATGTAACATCCATGTTTTCAGGCCCCAAACTAGCAATGTATATTGTAAATGTGATGTATAGTTGAAAGCTAAAACGATGTAATATGTAAACAATGTAAATTGAATATAATGAATAAAATGTATTTCCAATTGTAGAGGGACATGGATGAAGATTTTGGGGCTAAGTATACACAAGAGAGGGAAGGGGTCCAATTGGAGAAGATTTTACCATGTCTATTAAATAAAAAATCATTCCTTATTTTCTTTATAAATTATCCTTATGATGAACCTTCTGTTAGTTGTTGAGTGTTCTAGAGCCCAATCATTGAATTAAGAGGGTGTGCATAATATTCACGTCCCATAGGTATTGAGATCATAGGGGTTGAGTAAAAGTAGCATGGAGAAGAGTGCAAGTCAAGCAAACAAGAGAAAGAGGGGAAATTCATATGGTTATGAGACTAGAATTGCATATTCACATTTTTGGATAGAGGGTAGTTTTTACATGGAGTTTGTTGAAAAACAAAGGCGTTTTGAGTGTTGAAGCTTGAGGACAACTATTGTGGGCATGCTTGGTTGTTTTTTGGAGTTTTAATATCATGGAGAAATAGATTGTGTTCCTTGGATTAACGTGCTTCTTAAAATTCATCCAAAGAAGAACATGTTTTGTTGTTGGTAAATAGTGTTGCACCTATAGAATTCCTGAGGTCCCAAGAAGTAGTTTTCATGTAAAACTTGTGCTTAAATCCCTGGAGGGGAGTGGGAAGGCCTAAGGGACTGTGAGCATTGAAGGGGAATTCCATCCCTTGGTTTGTGCAGGTTGAGGGGAAGAGAGTTGGTGGACTGGAATTAGCTCTAAGAATTGATTGTAGAGAGGGGGACATTAGCCAACCTTAGGGATCACCGTCTCTTGTGGATTCATAGCACTATCTCAAGGGTGCCTTGTTGTTGAGAACTAGAACAACAAGGCTATGGTTGGGAGGAACGTATGTCTTCTGCAGCGGGTTTCATACCTTCATAAGATAAGTGTTCTCAATTATTGTGTTCAATTATTTTAAATGTCGATATAGTTGTTGTGAAAAGTACTATGAGTTATCTGGTTAAATGCTACTTGTTGTGAGCATAATGATGCATTCAATTATCTATTTGTGTGGTTGAATATTTTTGTATGTTGTTTAGTTGTTTTTGTGCATAGTATAGTAGTTGTAATTACATTTTTAATTAGTATGGATAACTACATGAGTTTGAATGTCATGTTGTGTGTTATTTATGTATATAGATTTGATATATTATGACAGGGCATAAATCTCCCTGCAACAGTAAGGGGTACTCCTGAGTGCATGGTCCAAATTATACTATACACCATTTTTTTTAGGAGACCCATCCATAATTCGGCTCGGTTTCCATTGTTGGTTATGAGGGTGAAAATGGGTGGTTGTGCAATGCAAAGATGTAGATGAAGACTATGTATAAAAAGAAATATTATCTATTTCTAATCTATCCTATCATATCCTAGCTAGGAGTGAACTACAATAACAAAATGAGTTGTAAAAGAAACTAAACTCTTCCAGAAACCTCACAGAAATAGTTGAAATGAAGGTGCAGAGTTAGAAACATGAGCATACATATAACCAGAAAATTCCAAATTATATTTATGCATACATTACCATCTCATGAGCTCATGACTTGAAATATAAGAAACAATAACAATACTATAACATAACATTGTGTGCATCAAAGTATTCTATCAACAAACATTGTTTTTACAATCCATGTGATAAACATACATTCTAGTTGAATAAGTTCATAGCAAAATCAGCCACACACACAAGTTATTTCCCTTAAAGAGGTTGTTACAAAAATTTTCATCTCCCTTCTTCTTTATGGAAAGTATACAAAGAAAAGACAAAATTGGGAGTAGTTTAGAAAAGATCAAATAGGGAGCATGTAATGGCAATTTCGAATTTTCTATTTTGTCCTTTTATGAATTCTTGACCCAGAGGTATGCTACCCATATTTCCACCTGATCATGTAGGGATATGAATCTATGGAATGCCATATATTATAAGGTAGCCATATGTAAAGCTATCTTCTCATCAACGGTCTACATATCCTTTGATAGTGTATCCATGAATAATTGAACCATAGTATGGACCTTTTTCGGCTGGATGAGGTGATGTTCTATTAGGTTCATTGCTACTATGGTGACTTCCTCAGTGACTCTTTGTCTGTGACTCCTGTAGTCTTTTACCTTGTTTACCAATTCCTCCATTATAATATTTTTTCCAAGCTCCTCTAGCTGGTGCAGTCAGCACAATTTGAGTATCTCTTGTGTTTCTTTGTGTATGCATGAACATATTTCTATTGAGATTGTTGTTTCTTTGTCTAGATTTTGTCCCTTTTGCTGACAGTGGTCTAGTGCATAGGTGTCAATTTTTATTTCCTTGGGAGATGGAAGATATAGCTTTGTCGATGCATCCATATTTTCGGTAATCCATGCATCAATGTCATTCATGTCCTCTCGAATAATATTGAAATGTGTTAGCTTGGTTTGCATAGTGCTATGATGGTTTATGATAATGGAAGTTAAGTATTGGAACATGTGCATGTGTGCATACATGTCGATAAGGGATTCTTAAAGCTCGTTCCTAACCTCTTATGTGTTTGTCTTAAAATTTTGGAGGCTTCCCTCATCTATCTTTACCTGACAAATATTTTCCTCAATCTCCTTTATCCTTTCTTCTTGTTCCAAGTTATTTCAATATTTTCCTCAATCTCCTTTATCCTTTCTTCTTGTTCCAAGTTATTTCTGCATAGATTTTGGACGTTGTCTTATGTGGCATTCCAAAAATCAGATCCAGCTGAGGCTATGGATCCTAGATATTTTTTGACATGTTCCACCATGGGGATATATGTAATGACTGATATCAAGTTTCCCCCTGTTACTGAGACTTTCTTTTCTTTTTCTTGCATAATTCCTCTTGATTCTTTATTATATACAGACTTCCTCAAGTTTGGTACATTGTTTGGACTAAATGGAGTACCAAGTCCCAAACTTAGTCTGTTGGAACTAACTATTGATATATCAGGGATATCAATGTCCATTGGGAATGTATCAATGTTCCTAGCCTCTTTATCTTTCTTTCTCTGCTCTTCTTCTGTTGATTTATCTACAACTTCCTTAGTTGACTTCTCCACTACTTCCTTTGATGTTGTTGTTGCTATGACATTTTCTGATGTTGCCTTTTGACCGGCTTCCTTTGTTGCGGCTTCTGCTTTAGGTTTGGCCTTGTCTTCTTCTACAATTTTCTTCTTTTTCTCAGCGTTGTCATTCTTTTTCTTGTGAACTTTCTATTTCTTTCTCCTCTTTTAATCTGCCAGTGTCTCTTCTTCCTCTATTGATATTGAATTTGCATAAACGGAAATGGGATATGTCCTTCCTACTGCCTCCTCCTCTACCTTCTTTTTCGATTCTTCTCGTGCTTTATCCTCATCCGAAATTCTTCCTAAGGGTTGACGTCATCTTTTGAAGGTGACTTCATCATAATTTCTTTCACTGTGATGTACCTCCTCTTCCTCCCAAATATCTGGTGTATATTCCCAAGGTAAGCCTACCTTCGTTAAATGATCTTTTACGAATCGTTTTGGGTCATATCTCCTTAACCTCTCCTCTCCAAAATGATACAAGAGAAAGACATTTACTTCTTCTTGTTCTTTCTTAGTGTTCAAAAATGATTAGATCCCAATATACAGTGGGAATGGTGGCCATATTTCCTTCTTGCCTTGGTATAACATTCCTCCTACTCCGTGGATCATTGTTTCATATGCCACCTTCTGGAGTATTATTTTATCTGGTACAAACAGAGGGAGGAGATGTGGGGCCTTCATTGCACCATACGCCCTAATATAAGTACCATGCTCCATAAGGTATCAATCCTTGATCCTTCTTATGACAACTATCTCTTTGTCAGCCATACATGGGGTTGGTGTGTTAAATATAAAGTCATACAGAGGAGCCAAAACGTGTTCACATATTTTATGATATTTTGTCATGTATTTTTTCTCCCATTTCACTTTTCAATATATGTGAATGGATTCACTTGATGGTTTCTATTTCCACCCCATCTTTGAGTATTGATGGGAAATGCACATGATGTCCAAGAGGTAGGAAGACATGTGGAAACTTGGGAAAGTTCTCGATTGAGCTTCACAACTATAGTGATGGCATCTATCAAGTTGGACGATAAGATGTCATACAAGTTGAACGACAATCCTTCATCCGCACAGTAATAAATCAATGGCATTTATGACAAGGAGAACTGTGAGGCATTTGGCTTTCCATATAGCCTGCACGACATGGATACCATGTACTGGTAAGACCTCCTTAGTGTGCTCGTAGGTTACCCTCCCTTGGGTCTGTGTTTGAACTATTTTTTGGCCGTGTACCATCTATCGAATAGCTCCTTGGCTATGTATTCAAACTCATCAAGAAGTTGGTTGTCTATCTTCTTATTCCCCTTCTTGGGGTGATAGGATTTTTCTAAGTATTTGGGCTGAAATGATGCTATGGGTTCCTTTCTAGAGTTACATATGTATATGTCCCTCAAATATACATTCTTCATGATCCAGGTAATGGTTTCACCACAAGGGAACACAGTAGCATAAGCTACTACTCTGAATATCCAAGATCTTCTAATGTTCTTGAATATATTTAATTCATCTTGGTCTCCAGCATCAGGGGAGAAGTTATTATTTTTAAACATTTGGCACACATATCCCCATTTGATTGCATCTCCTTCATTTTCTAGGAGTTCAGAAGTGTCATCGTACATGGCTCTGAGGGTGTCAGGTTCATATTCAATTTGTTGGCCACTTCTAGAGGCCTAGGTGGTTGGTGCTTTGCTAGTCTTTTTCTTTCTTAGAGACATATTTGAACTTGCGAAGAAAGATGGGATAAATATTAAGACAAAATAATAACTGACATAAAATTTAATATATCTAAGTATCTTCAAATATCGAAGGATTCGCTTGAGCTGACACTAGGTGGAAGATCATCATCTGAAGATGATAGAATGATAACAGGCATGATGAGAAATATAGTGTAATTTAGACAAGAAAAAGGTTTAAAAGATGCTCAAAATTCAAAATCAGAGCAGTTCTTATGAACTGCTCTAATGGCTATCATAAGAGTTAGTGTCAAACTATCCAAAATCTATTGAAAAAGTCAGTATGAAAGGATCTAATATGTTTAGCGTACATCGGGTCAATTGTTGATAAGGTCACCAATAAAGGTGAGGGATCGAGAGAATTGGTGGATTTAACTTTAACTCCTTTGATATACCAAAGAAGTTGATATGAACTCCTCCGATATATCAGAAGAGTTGGTTATAAGTGTTCCTAAAGGTAAAATAATTTAGGAGAGATTATGCGAACTTCATTGATGGATATCGGGCTGGTTCATGCGAAGACTCTCGAAAACATTGAAATTTTAAAACCAAGGTTGTTGATCTACCAAGGGAATTCTTGGAAATTAATTAAGTTTGGAAGGGTTTAGACCTGCAAGGTCTTGGATTTGATATTATTTGGGAAAAAGGCTCTTAATATTGCATACCATATGGGGTTTTAGTTGGTAGTCATTATATCAGTGGTGAGGTAAAGAAACGTGTTATATCCCTTGTATTTTAATCAAGTCTTAGGGTTTGACTTCCTTCGGCATCTCAATGAGAGGGTATATTCGATGCTCTACTCGCGAACAAAGGTAAATATATGAAGGAGGGGGGATATTTTTATAAAACTAGAGTGCATTAAATGTGTGATGAAATGCTAGGAGAACATCGGTGAAGTTGACTAAAATCTCTCTGATATGCATCGAAGAAATTCATGGGAAGTCCTCTGATGTATATCGGAGATCTTAGTACAAAAAGTGTCGATGCTCATTCGGAGGGGAAAGAGGAAACTCCTCCGATGTATCGAAGGATTTGGCAACAACTCATGTGAAATAATTTATTTTCTATGGCTATCAACAGAGTTTGAGGAAACTCCTTTGATGTACATCGGAGGATTTTGGGTTAACTCCTCCGATGTACATCAGGGGAGTTTTCATCAACTTGTCTGAAAACCAAAATTTTGACTTAAACTTTTTCTCAAGTGCTCCAAATCGAAATATGTAAACTTGGTTTCTAAGTGAAGTTTGAAGAGCGTGTTTAGAGGAGTAAGAATCCATTAAAGAGTCTTAAAAAATCAGAAAATACAAGGGGCTCCATTTTCTTGGAAATATTTTGTAAATGGATTACAAGAAAAACGGGGGATGTAGTGCCTGGCACAATAGTATCAAAAAGTTTTATTGAGTCATTTTAGCAAGTGATGTGACCTAGTTGGGAGCTGGGTACATTATAGAGTGGTATCAAAGATTAAGTTCAACATTGGACTTATATGGGCCAATAAAAACTACGAATTTGGAAAAATTCACTATCACAGATTTCGATCTGTCATGAATTTGGGGGGAAATGGTGATAATCAAAGAGAAATCATGAAATTCGTGAGAAACATTTGAAATATAATTTCCTCAAAACTGTCTTAGATGTATAATGGCATCAATTTATAGAATTTCATAGTTAGATTCAACCTGCAAGGTTGAAATTTGCATTTTAATGAAAATCGAAAGAACTAGGATAGTTTGACGAGTCGACGACCAAGATTGCATTTGATATTGATATCAACGGCCTATATTAATTTTGAAAAATAAAAGAATTTTAAGGATTTTAGAGGTTTCTAAGGTTTGTTCAATCAATGGTCAGGATTCATTTTCATCTATTTGGAAAAAGGGATCAAATCGACAACCAAGCTTCATTTTCATCTATTTCAAAAATGGATCAAATCAAAAGTCAAAATTCATTTTTGGTTGTTCGGAGGTTGGGGCTGATCAATGGACAGGATTAATTTCAGGGGTTTGGGAAATGGTTCAGGCCAACAATTGACATTTTTCAGTAGAGTCGAGCAATGTTTTATGGATCGATGACCAAGATCATTCTAAATGGAAGATCAACGACCCAGATTCATTGGAGTTTTGATCCAAAAAAATTAAGTGTTGGAGATACCAAAAGAAAATCATGTACAGACAATGGCCAATGGTCGAGTCGGCTAGAGTGATGAAGTGCTCAGTCATCAATGGAAATGATTGACAACTTGTGGTCGATGGTTGGGTCGGCCAATTCGGTGAAGTGTTTTGATCAAGCAAGAGGAATGGATGACGACCGATGAACCAATGGTCAAGTCAGTCGATTTGGCGAAGTATTTTGATCAAGCAAGAGGAATGGCCAATGACTGATGGACTAATGGTATTGTCATCTAATTCGGAAAAAAAATTTTGATCGAGCAAGAGGACTAGTCGACGACCAATGGATTGATGGTCAAGTTGTCCAATTCACCAAAGTGTTTTGATTGAGCAAGAGGAATGGTCGATGAATAATGGACCGATGGTCGAGTCGACCAATTTGGTGAAGTGTCTTGGTCAATCAAGAGGAATGACCGACAACCAATGGACTGATGGGCAGGTGTCAGTCGAATTCAGTGAGGTGTTCAGGTCGTCCAAGAGAAACAGCCAATGGATGATGAAGAAAAGGATGGCATGTCATGCCACATCAACATCCATGTGGAAGGACATGTAAGTAGTTTCCATGTTATCCAATTTGACACCTCAAGATGTCATTTCATGCCACATCAGTATCCACATGTC
The DNA here is from genome assembly GCA_900067695.1 of Picea abies. Classification (NCBI taxonomy): domain Eukaryota; kingdom Viridiplantae; phylum Streptophyta; class Pinopsida; order Pinales; family Pinaceae; genus Picea; species Picea abies. Next base: position 8,754 of record CBVK0100079111.1, read on the forward strand.
ATGCCATGTCAGCGATTTCCACGTCATCCAAGAAATGGTCGACGACCAATGGTCAAGTTAGTCTAATTGGAGGAGTGATTTCGTGAGTAAACCAGAATAGTCAATAGAATATGGGACGATGGTCAGGTCAGCCAAATTGGAAAGGAGTTTCATCAGCCAATGAAAATTGTCGACAATTGGTGGTCGATGGTCAGGTCGTCTGGCGCAGAGATGTGTTGCAATCACTTGCCAAAGGAAAAGGGTCTATGGTTGATGGTGGGGTTGATAGTTTAGAAATTTAGGGAAGATAGACGGTTGAGATATCACCCAATTTTGAGATCAACAAATCATATTCCAGGACTGTTAAAATAGTAAAAGCAGACAAATTTCTATGAATTTTCCAGGTTTCTATATTTGAAGGACATTAGCTTGTAGGGTGATTTTGAGGCCCTAAACGACGTTTTTAAGCAATAAAACACAGACAAGAATAGAGTGTACCAATTTAAACTTTTTCTCTATAGCTTGAATAAAATATCTCAGTTAGAGTTATCAAATGAGCTACTTCAGGTGCAAAACAGAGCTCATACGATAAAGTTATAGCTAAACTAGTAAGGGTAAAATTTTGACACCAAATTACTTCCAGAGGGCATAACTCCCTGCACAGAAGTTTGTTTGAGGCACATGAGTAGACTATGGAAATATTATGAACCATATAATATATCCATGGATCCATATTTGAGATCTGGGTATGTAAAACTGTGTAGGAAGAGAAAGAAAACACATGTAACATACAAGAATAAATTGGGAAAAAGAGTCAAAACTTATTTGGACCATAAATTTCAATTCAGAGCTTCGATTGGAGAAAAGGAATAGTTGTTGGAAAGGTCTTGAGGATGAGAAGACATATATCCACCCAAAATTTTAAATTGGGAACTAAAAGTTTCTCAAGAATTGATAAAATAATTCTGTAGCAGTAAGAAGATGGAAATTGCAAAATGTGAAGGTTGTAACTTTTCACTCAAAACTCAGAAAGAGGCATAAGTACAACCATTGGAGAGATGTTCCAAAAGAGAATGTGTTTGAGGAATCATATTTTGGAATAATACATTTATATTTTCATAATTTGAGATGAAGAATGACCTGTAATATAATTAATAAATATTTTGCAATATGCATAATTCTAACAACAATTATTGCATGCACATTCTTGCAGAAATAGAGATACATGAAAGAAGGATTTAGTTCCCATATGAGAAATAAGGATATGGAGGATGCTCAAGGGTATTAAATCCATTAATAATAGATCAAAGGTATGCATTTCAGTATGGGAAATGGTGAGACTGTGTCTAATGGAAGAAGAGATGGGTAGAAGCCTGTAGTTATGAGAAGCATGCAAAGATAAGTGTAGAGATATAGGGATGATAATGAAACGATTATTAAGGCTCGGGAAGAGATACTTAAAACCGTGAATATGCTATAGAATAAATTAAACAAATATTCAAGCACAAAGAAGGGATCTATTGCAAGGAAAGTGAAAAAATCTAGATCTCATGACAGGAGAGATGATCATGGAGAATCAATATGGTCAAGGAACATTAGTAGACATCAACGTAATCATTCCCTAGAGAATTTGAATAGAAGAGCATGTGAATTTTCATGGTCGAAAAGTAGCCCAAGGATGTCTCCTATCAGGAATCAGAGAAGGAGATATGGATCAGATAGCTTGCAAGGGGAGCTAAGGAAAATTAATCCATCATTATTTGATGGAGAAAACAAGAAAGGAGAATATGAAAAATCATGGTTACTGGGAATGAGGAAATACTTCTAGTTACATAATTACTCGTCAAATCCATAAGTTGGAATTGCAGCCTACCTCCTTCAAGGAAATGAATCTATTTGGTGGGGTCGTCTTAAGCAAGTTAAGTACCTTGATGAGAAAATAATTTCTTGGAAGCAGTTCAAGAAATATTTTCAGCAATGACACTTGTCAAAACAATATTATGACAAGAAGATGTAAGAGTTATTTGAACTCAAACTTGGGCACATGACCATGGACGAATATGAGAGGAATTTATTGGAACTTCTCAAGTATGTGAACTTCATCTAATATGAGAAGGTCAAAATTCATAGGTTCCTGAGTGGACTTCCATCCTTCTACAAGGATAAAATTCAATTTGATGAGCCCGAGAATTTAGAGGAATCCATAAGAAAGGCTAAGTATTTATATGAACATAATAGATGAAGGTTATATTTTCAAAAGGATTGGGATGACAAGAAGAAAATATATATGGATTAAAGAAAGAAAGGGTTAAAACCAGTTTCATAAGGAATAGATCTCAAGCATATCAATAAGGGCATCCTTATCAAGGTGATTAGAAAATGGAAGAGTCCTTGGGAAAGAGGCCAAGACAAAAACCCATAAAGTGTTGGGGATGTGAAGGAGATCACATGTATGAATATTTTCCTTACTGAGGAGATAAGATGAATAGTATGCATAGCATCAAGCAAGAGGAGACAATAGAGGACTTGGGGAAAACCATGCCAAGGATCTATGCATCCTTGGACAACAAACAAGTGGACTATCAATCCCACATGATTGAAGTGGAAGGTAAGATTGACAAGTAGTCCTTAGCTATTTTTATTGATTCTGGAACCAGTCATAGCTATATAAATTAAAATCTAGTTTAAATATTTAAATTGAAGAAATGTAAGCATGAAAAGTCTTGGTTAGTTCAACTATCTACTGAAACCAAGAGAATAATGAATGAGCTTGTTAAATAATTCCCTGTCAACATTGATGGAATTAAAAATAAGGAAGATTTGAACATCATACCGCTTAGGTATTATGACTGCTTGATTGGTGTGGATTGGATAGAAAATCATTGTGATATCTTAGATTGCTATAGCAAGGATTTCACATGTCTTAATGAAGAAGGGAATTCAAGGAAAGTGCAAGGTATTCTGAGGCCTATATATGTCCAAGAGATTTCAACATTGCAGTTGAAAATAAGTTTTAGAAAATGGTGTCGGATATATGTATCCCATATGGAAGATCCAATGAAGGATAAAGAGCCAAGTATTGAATATTATCCAGTCTTGAAGGATTTTGAAGATGTGTTTGAGGAGTTTCTAGGATTGCCAACAAAGAGGGATATAGATTTCTCTATTGACTTAATACCTGGAGCTACTTGAGTATCTAAGACTCCCTACAGAATGAGCATGCCAGAGCTAAAAGAGTTGCAAATGCAACTAGAAGAGTTTTTAAAGAAAGGGTACATATTCCCAAGTGTTTCTCCTAGGGTGCCAGTTACGAAGAAAATCACTCTATGGAAAGAGGTAAACCACAACAGACGGAATGGTTGTAGAAATCAACTATAATCTCAAGTATGCTATATAAACAAAAATGCTAACAAGACAAGATAAAGATCCTACCTTGTCTAAACATTTGATGAAGACCATTGTTGAGCACTTGACTCAAATATTTATACCTGCAACTTGTCCTAAAAAACCAAGATACACAAGAATATGGT
>CBVK0100079132.1:0-19224 GCA_900067695.1 Picea abies
CAATTTTTACTTCCCTCACCTTCTCTCAGAAGTTATCTGGGCTTCCACCAAAAACCGTTTTTCAGCCTCTTCTCAAAGACAACCTTGTTTCCAAGGGGATTGTGCTTTCATTCATTACAGATTTTTTCAAGGAGTATCTGGTTGATAACACTCTTGATGATCTCATAGCATTGCTGAAGCGAGGGAAGATAGAAGATAATCTTCTTGATTTGTTTCCAATACAGAAACGCACTACTGAAGCTTTTGCAGAACACTTCAGGTGGGGAGATATTTTTGTTTGAACCAAACTGCGCTTAATGTTGATTGTGACTTAACATGTGTCTTTTGGACTTTTTGTGTTGCAGTAAGGAGGGTTTGGGAGCTCTTGTTGAATACAATGAAAAGAAAATGTTCGATGTGAAATTAAAGGACATGAAGACTTCATTAACAACTCTGATTGCAGAGAATGCTGATATTTCAGAAGTGATCGAAACTGTAAAGCAACGCCATAAAGAGTCAAAGTTACCTGATATTGAAGTAGTGCGTATCTTATGGGATGCTATTATGGATGCTGTACAGTGGTCTGGCAAAAACCAGCAACAAAATTCAAATTTGGCATTGCGTCAAGTTAGTAATTAATCTTTTCTCACCGTGTAGTTTCTTTTGTTTTCCCCATATGTGTTTATGCCTTGTCATATCATGAACATTTGTATGGATTTTTCAAGTGTTTAATATGTTTACTTCTTTTCAAGTGTTTAATATGTTTACGACTTTTAGGCAATATTAGATTCTAATGTTTCAAGTGTTTAATATGTTTACTTCTTTTCAAGTGTTTAATATGTTTACGACTTTTAGGCAATATTAGATTCTAATGGAAAAAATGGGTCCATGGATAACTGTTTTGAGCCTCAGTCCCATGGCTTGCATTTTGTTACTTTTAAGAATTATGTTTTGTTTCTTATACGTTTTGATTTTTTTATTTGATGTGTGAGAAAATAGAATATTTTGATTTCATGGACAGCATTTGTCAAAAACTAAATGCAATTGTGGATACTTTCCTTCCTGCTCTGGATATCATTTTTTTCTTCTTGCTCATGTTTGTTTTGTCTTATTGATGTATATGTGAATATTGTAACAAATTGTCAATTCATTAGACATTTTTTATTGGGAATTAATTGCAGATTGTATATAGATGCAGTATTCAAAATTTTAATCCTTCAATTCTGTGTTCCCATGAAGGTTTCATTTAATGCAAAAACTGTGCATGTTTTTTCTTGGCCAAAAATTTGGTTACACTGGCTTTGCTCACGTGCGATGAAATTTTTAGCATTCAATAAAGTCTATCATTAATGTTTTTGGTTTTATCTCACTTGCAATCCACAAGTCAATAATTTGCGCATGCTTGTGCTAGACTGGATGTCAATTCCATTTCCCATCAAAAGTGCTACAAGGAGCAAACTTAACAATTAGAACATGCATTTAATGTGGCAAGAGCTTTCTCTTTGGCTTGAGGGAATTATTATCTTGCACTTGCATTGTTAGTATGTAGTAGGTAGGGATTTAGTTATGCATCCAGCGGTTGTATCTATGGTTGTCCATCCTATCTCACTTGCAATTCATAAGTCAATAATTTGCAGATGCTTGTGCTAGACTGGATGTTAATTCTGTTTCCTATCAAAAGTGCTACAAGGAACAAACTGAACCAGTTAGAACTTGCATTTAATGTTGCAAGAGCTATCTCCCTTTGACTAGAGGGAATTATCTTGCACTTGCATTGTTAGTATGTCCTATGTAGGGATTAGTTATGCATGCAGCATTTGTATTCATGGTTTTCCATCCAGCATGACGTGCTTTTTTTTCCATTGAATACTTCCTTGGGGAAACCCTCAAGGGTATTCCTCACATTCCTGTGAATAGTGCCCAGGGTAAATGCTGCTGGTGTATAACAAGTACTCCTAAACCAGAGGGACTCTATGGGACTTGAATCCGTGACCTCTCCACCTTAAAAATGGTTGGTTCAAACCTATTGAGCTAATCCACTGGGCTACCACGATGTACTTGTTAACTTTCACTTGTAATATTTGTAATGATAGTCTTCCATCTGACATGGTTTTTCCCTTGCTCCCTTGCATGTAAAATGGCAGCATCTGTTGTTTTTAAAGTGGCATTTGGAATTCATTAGTTTCCTGGTTCTTTTATCTCAAGTCTTAACTGTTCAGTTATTATAAGTGTTGATAGTTTTATTAAAATGCTGCTCTATTTTGTTGAGTTTTCAGGTTAAGACATGGGCAAAACTCCTTGACAGTTTCTGTACAACTGCAAAACTGCAGTTGGAAATAATGTACAAGATTCAAATTCAGTGTTATGAGGATGCTAAACTCATGAAACTGTTCCCTGAAATTGTAAGGTCTCTCTATGATGAGGATGTTCTTGCTGAAGATACTATTCTGATGTGGTTTCGCAAAGGCAGTAACCCAAAGGGCAGGTATTAACAGCCTAGCATGCTCTTATTCTTTGGTACTTTTACCACTTCGTTAAGGGGAAATACAGTTAATTTAGGTTTAGACAAATCTAATTGTATGATTTATAAAATTTTGAACTCCATTAAAATGAGATTTCAAATGCTTGATTAAGTAACTTTTGGGATTCTGTAAAGCTGATACTGTTCTTATAGTTTGATTTTTGTCATGGTGAAAATAAGATCTGATGTGATTTTGGGCATTTTCAGGCAAACCTTTGTGAAGTCGCTGGAGCCTTTTGTGAAATGGTTGGAGGAAGCTGAAGAAGAAGAATAGTTTTACTTATATTAGAAGCTTAATTACGGCTACAATAGTGGGGGGGTTAGGATGTTGGTTGCGACTTTGATATATTGTGTTCAGTTGGTATCTCAAATGCTTCTTCACATACATAATAAGTTTTATATTGACAATTTACGAGATCTAGTGATACAGTTGTGGAGTTATGTTGTGCTAGCAGAAATACTTTAATTGGATTCTATTGGATGTTGCATTTGCCAGAATTGTTGTTTCGTATCTATAGTTCCTCTTGTGATTTGATTCTTTTGGATGTCTATATGACTTCATGTTTCCCTTATGCATTCTTGATGATTTCGAGGCATGGAGAATCATTACTGCCTAATTTTTTCTAGAAACACTATTTCTTGGGATGTTTTAGGATATTGTCTTAGAAAAACGTAAACACCTAATACAAAAGAGATCAAATTCATTATTTTATTCTATCTGAGTATTTATGCCATATTTACCTTCTAGAGTTCTGATTATGTACAAGGATTGAATCATTTCATATGTAGTATACTGAAGGGATTATTTATATCTTTGAATGAAATATTGAACTCTTTAAGAAACGCTGGAAGCATTTCTTTGTGTATGGCATTGCAAAACTTGGACTACTGTTCCCTGTACGTAGGGTCTTCAGTGGGGATGACCCTTGCAAAAATGGAACAGCTCTGCTAATTGTGACACCGGTGCTCCAGAAATCTCCCCTATAGTACGTTTTTCATAAAAACACAACATAAAAAACAGGTTGTCTTTTTGCTTTAATCCAAGTTGAGGGTCCCACCACCCTCACCTTGTTTTTACAAACCCTAAGCTTTGTTGTTCCACACCTGCGAGTTAGGGCCGACTTGACTTGACTCCACATTCCCATAGATGACACTGATAGTTTCCCGCAGCATGTTATGCAGATGACCAAACAGAGGTTGAGATGGCGATGACCAAACAGAGATTGATTATGACTAGTGAATGGTGAGGCATTTTCCATTTCTTTTTTGTTATTTGTCAAGGTTGTTGCTATAATTTTATAAATTTGTGATTATCCCTAAACATTGCTTTTTAATATTTTGAATGTCCCATAGAGTTCGGGGGTATGCATCCTTTCCGTGTGTTTTGAGACGCATCCGATATGACTTCATGTTTCCCTCATACATCCTTGATGAACTAAGAAGCTTCTTTTTAATTTCGAGGCATGGAGTCGTTACTAACTATTTTTTTTCTAGAAACACTTTCTTGAGATGTATTAGGTTATTGTCTTTTAGATGCATCCTTCCCACTTGTTCCGAGACGCATCCTCTCCTTGAGACATTCTTATTGGCAAATGTTTTTCTGCATCATATGGAATTGTTTATGGGGTTGGCTAGCTGTTCTATGAAATGGCTTTATATCGCCGGAATCCACCGATATAAATTTACATCATGAATGACTATTTTTTGTTGTTCAGAATCCATTTCTGAATGCAGAAATAGATTCAGCATGCTGAAGAACTCTCAGGGCACTCGGATTTTACAGAAATAATCACTTCAATTTACGAATCCAACAATTTTTCGCCAGATTTCGGTCAAATATCCCTGGAAAAAATCTTCATTTTGTAGAATCTTTAGCCTACGACATTGTTTATAGGATCAGATGCTTGTCCTGAAAGCCATTCAAAATGTGCCTGGTTTTTGTGCAGGGGATTCATTTTGTGAAATTTACATGCTTTTTTCTGCATTATGTGGAATTTCAAGCACATCCGATTGTAGGATGAAATGATCGTGTCTTGAAATTCACTCATGATGTGCTTGCTTTTTGGGTAATCATTCATTCTCGTAATTTACTAATTTATATTATAGTGTGCAATTGAATTATATATGATAATTATAGTGATCTCAAGATTCTGGAAAACCAAAAGTATTACAGTATCATAAAAACCAAAAAATCTCATCCCTAATTGTTATTGTTGAGTCGGAGTTCTTGTAACCATCTTGCCGTGCCATATTAATTGGGTCTGCTCGTGTTTGGGTCCTGGCATTCATTTTGAATGTCAATTGATGGGGGATTCCAAGGCTCTCTTGGTTGTTTCAGACCTGTCTACCTATCTATGGATTGCCCCATACATCTCCCTTCACTTGCCAAGCAGCATATTTCAAGTAATATCTCCCGGGGCTTATTCAATATCCGTTGTTTCGCGAAGTACCCGTTATTTTCAAATCAATCGACAAACTAGTAATCAGTTTCTCAAGTTTTTGGCGTTATGATCGGATTGCTCAAGTTCTCTTCTATTAAACCTAAATCAAATATCATTATACTTTTCAAGTTCTTTTATTAAACCTAAATCAAATATCTTCCCATTGAATTTTATAAAATAGACATTTTTATCGTTGCTGACCTTTATTTACAGAGAGTTGGGTATAACCATTTTTTAGGAAATGGACCTTCTCCTTACAATAAATTGCTAACAAGATGTGGTGTGTTCCTATGAATCATAAGGTTTGCCTTAATAACTTAAGAAATATTTGTCCTTTTAGTTAGCCAGGTGCAACATCTTATTTTGGAATGACCACCTCCAAACAATGAAAATATGACGTTATCGATTCACTGGTAACTATTTAGAGTAAGAATGATAAGGGATTTATCTAGAAAACTCGTACTTTGTATATCGTTATTTGCACATTGTACACCTTTGTCAATTTATTTAGATATTTAGAAGACGGCTTTGGATTTCAGGTCCTCGGGCTTCATCTAGAGGATGACTATGTCTTGCGATTTATCCATCTTCCTTTTCCCCATTTTCGCTTGGAGAATCATCTTCAGGGATGACTTCATCTAGAGGATGACTATGTCTTGGGATTTATCCATCTTCCTTTTCCCCATTTTCGCTTGGAGAATCATCTTCAGGGATGACAAGTGGAAGGGGAACATTTGAACCAAGAGAAACTATCATTTGAGATGACAAGTGGAAATCGAGCACTTTGAAGGAATTGAATTGAAGATTCCACGAGAGGGGTTATGTTTCCCCCTTTTTGTTTTTATCAAAGATCTCTTTTTGTTCTACAATTATAGTACGAGAGGGGGTTTCAATGCTCCTTCCTTGGAGCAAGGATTTTGGTCGAGTTGGGGCTTGGGGGTATCAATACCCTTTCTTGGAGCAAGGGTTTTGGTTGAGTTGGGGCTTGGCCTTTTCCAGATATTTCATGTGATAAGGGCTTGCTTAAGTGCATATTGACATAGAGCTTGGCATTGAGTGGCAAACTTCTTCCTTTCGGAGGCTTAAGACATATGAGCTCTTGTCATTTTCAACCATCTATTAGATGATGATTCCATAATTCTATATCTTGAGCTCTTGTCATTTTCAATCCATTTTTAAGATTGTAATTCCATAATTCTATAACAGACATTTGAGCTTATAGACATATGATCTTTGATTATTTTCAATCTTTTTTTAAGACAATTATTCCTAATCTCTAATATAGACTCGTGAATCTTTTCAAGGAGTACCAACTTTGAGGTGAAACAACAATGATTGAACGAAGATTGCATGGACTCGACCACTTCATCCACCAATCAATGAGTAGGAAGGGGCGATGAAGAAAACAACAATGATTGAACAAAGATTGGATGGACTCAACCACTTCATCCACCAATCAATGAGTAGGAAGGGGTGAAGAACCATAGGTTATTTGGGGAAGAAAATACTTGTGGTGAGGACCATACACTATATACCTCTTGAATGGTTATGCCTAGATGAGTAAGAAGGTCTCCCTTGGAAATCTTACAAAAAAATTAGGCTTGCATTCTATTTGTTTAGCATGACTTACTTGCTTTCCCCTAGCATGACTTGCATGGGTTAGTGGCTTTACCCCCTTGGCTTCGCTTTTTCCTGGGCTTCCTCTCCTTATTCCTATTAGAATTATGGGTACTAGTTTGACTAGGGGGAACACTTTCATTGGATGAGGTATTCCTATTAGACTTGTGGGTACTAGTTGGACTAGGGGGAACACTTTCATTGGCTAAGGCGGAAGGAGGATTCGATTAACTTTTACAATGAAAGCAAATGGTATAAAATGATTTGATTCTCTAAACACAATGCTTATTTGGGAAAAGTGTTAAGAGCATTTGAGACATTTGGAGTGGAAAACAACCAAAGTCGTAGTCCAACAATGAATCTAGGAAGAGTCAAAGTAGCGAGGGCACCAACATTTCCAAACAAAGGAAAAACACAAGTGTCCTTGTGGCTGATACCTCTAGAATATCATCCATAACTTTTGACTCAAAAATAGAAAATCTTCAAGGCTTTATATGGAGTTAAATTACAATCAACACATGCCTATAAAAGACTCTTTAATACTTAGCCAAGCAAACTCTCTCTAGTCAGTCTAGGGTGATTAAGTCTAAAACAAACTCTCTCTAGTCAGTTTAGGGTGATTAAGTCTAAAACAAACTCTCTCTAGTCAGTCTAGGGTGATCAAGTCTAGAGTCCACATTGTAACAAGCTTAGCCCTATTTTGATGTATAAATATGTAAAGGGTTTTTGGGTAGAGGGGGTTTTGGGAGTTAGTGAGTGAAGGAATGAGGAGCGAATTGAGTTTTTGGCAAAGTGTATGGATGTTATGACTTAGGTTTTCAGGGGTAGACTCACACTGCAACATAACAACTAAGCAGGTTTGGGTAATGTTACTGTTGCATATTTTGTAGCGCAGTGCAAACTGTAAGAAGATTATCAATCACTAATATAAGAAGCTAGTGGTTGTGGACATAGCTCAAGTTGGGTGAACCACGATAAACTCTTGTGTTGTGATGTGTTGTTTTTGCATGTTATGATGTTTATTGTTATTATGCCATGATGATAAATGCTTAAGTATGTTGGATGTGTTATTCACATATGTTGTTATAATGTTGCGCAATGAAGTAACTGGTAAATAAATGAACATCAAGTAAAAGAATGTCGCATAGAGGGTATGTCGCATGATAAGTAACTGTTAAGTAATGGAAACTGTGCACATGAGTAGATGATTAGTAAAGATATGTTAAATGCTTCACTTCCCCTCACCATTGTAGAACTTTGGTTCATGTGGCCCTTCTATATGTCTCGGGTGAGATTTCACTTGCTTGTAGGTGATGTCGAAAGGGTCGGTGTTGAAGGGTTTTGTTGGTATGTTGATGATTAACCCCAGGTTTGTCCACGACACGCCAACAAATGGTTCCCTTGACGGGATTGAGCACTGTAACTAAGGGGAATGTTTTGGAGGCTGAATAAAAAAGAGATCAGAGAATGGCTGGAGAGGAAGCAACAAGATTTTGCTAGAGAACAGAATAGGAATCCACGACTCAACGACAAACAATGGTTGCAAAGGTATGTATTCACAGATCTTCATGAAATCTTCTTTGGTGAATTTACGATAATTTTCATTGAATGGTTAGAAAGACTAGTGTAGAACGTTGGAAGATATAGAGTTGAAGCTATGAGAAACTGGACCAGACAGTTGAATACGGTAAGTAATAAAGTTTTTTGCACAATTGATTTTTGGTTGAATAGTGTACTAGGGGGTTACATTATAGAGTTTGCAATAGATTATACCCAGTGACTTTTTCAAGGGTTTGCGTGGTAGGTATCTGAACGCACTGTTTACTTGGATAAAGATGTGCGACACGAATGTCATGAAAATGGAATCTGATCGCTAAGCGCCTTCGCGCACATTGGGGCACTAGGGGATGATCGAAGGATGGTCTAAGAGAGATGAAAATGATGAATAAGGATCGGATGGACTTAGGATACCGAGAGAGGAAAACACTGATTTAGACAGAGAGATTGGAGTATTGCGCCGTGGGAAAAAGGTTTAGGTATAGTAAGGAGATTGTGGCTGAGAGAGAAGAGCAACACAAAGTGTTTGAGAAAATTTAACTCTACGCAGTGCTTCAGATTACACCATACAGAGAAAGGAAAGAGAAAGAAAAAGATCCTCAGTACAGTCCAATAGAAGAAGGAAGCCCATCTTAGATCAGAATATGTGTCGAACCCACGACTTCGTGTGCGTCATCTAGATCTGAAGCAGAAATTGAAACTTTGTCGAGAGTAATCGTAGTTAGTGGAGGAAGTCAGAACAATAGTCAGAATAATGGAAGTAGTGCAACGAATTAGAGTCAGACAACATCACCGAAGGTACTACACAATACAATGGCAGAAATAGATCATACACTAAGAATGCTTGAATTTCAGGGAGTAGGGTCGGAAGACCCAAAGCAACCTCTATTTGTATGTGACATGATATGGACTACGAAGAATGTCCAGGACGAGGCAACAAAGATTGTGCAGTTAACCATGATGTTCAAAGGTCATGCATTGTTATGGTACATGAAGTACTAGATGACTACACTAACAAGACAATCAAGAACTTTGGTAGAGCAACACAAAGTGTTTGAGAAAATTTAACTCTGCGCAGTGCTTCAGATTACACCATATAGAGAAAGGAAAGAGAAAGAAAAAGATCCTCAGTACAGTGCAATAGAAGAAGGAAGCCCATCTTAGATCGGATCTGTGTCGAACCCACGACCTCGTGTGCGTCATCTAGATCTGAAGCAAAAATCGAAACTCTGTCGAGAATAATGGTAGTTAGTGGAGGAAGTCAGAACAATAGTCAGAATAATGGAAGTAGTGCAACGAATGGCTATAGTCTAACGGGGCAGTTTAGATCATTAAGCCTCCTCTCTGGAGCTCCTATTTGGAAAGGGACATTACATTGTTATTTTAGAATTAAAAAATGTGTCAGATCAAATCCTATGTTAGGGAACAAGCACCCAAATAGTATGAAAATAGAAAGAGAAGTAATTCCATGCCTTGAGACTTAGATAAAACAATGAATGATAAACCTCTTTGAGGGGGAAACCTCCTTTAACAATATAATGAATGTGCAAGATGAGATTCTTTCTAAAACTAGGTCTCCTTGGTATATATAAGAGAAAAAGGGTACCATTACAATTAAATGGTCTAGCCAACCAATAAGGACATCACTAAAATAACTATAGAAATGTAATAACTCAATATATAGGGCTTAACATGCCCCTCCCCTTCAAACAAGTATTTCCCTCAACACTTGATTATTTGTGGATGTTTCTGCATGAAGAACTCATCTTCCCATGTTGCATATTCTATTGGTAGGTTCTTCCACTTGATGAGGTACTCAATGATTGCTTAATTTCATAGTTTCTTGAACCTTGTTTCAAGGATATTTTATGTTCTAGTGTGATTTTCCCTTCTTCATTAATCTCTTGTAAAATATTCTGATATGATATTTTTTGACCGATTACGTTCTTTAAGTAAAAAACATGGAAGACTAGAAGTACAAATGAAGATGGAGGCAAATCCAATTTGTAAACCATATTTCCAATCCTTTGCAACACCTTATAGGGACCATAGTACTCGGGTGTTGATTTATGGTCCTTCTTTTGTTGCTTGAGGGACATTTGTTTTTATGGTTGTGACCTCAAAAATACCCAATCCCCTACTTCAAATTCCCTTTCACCGTGACGTTGATTTCCTTTTTGTTCATCCTATTTTGTGTTATAGCCAAGTTGTCCTTTAATAGTTGGAGAACCTCTTGTTGGTGCTCTATGTGGTCCTCCAATACTTGAACCTTCGCTTTCCCTCTCAAGGGTGATGTGATGGATTGAGGTTGATAGCCATAAAGTTCCATAAATGGGGAGATTTTTGATGAAGTATGGAAGGATGTGTTGTACCACCATTCCACTAAGGGAAACCACTAGACCCATTGTGTTTGTTTATCATATGCAAAGAAATGAAGATATCCTTCTAAATATTTATTTACAATATTAGTTTTCACATTAGATTGATGATGGTAAGAGTATATGTGAGCCAATTGAGTACCCAAATAGGAAAATAATTCAATCCAAAAATCACTAGTGAAAATTGGACCTCTATGACTTATAATAATCTTGGGGATTCCATGCCGCTTCTAAACTGTTTCTATGAATGTTGTAGCTATTGTACTTTCTTTCAAAGGATGAGATAGAGAGAAAAAATAAGCATGCTTTGTGAGTTGATCCACCACTACTGTGATGACATTCTTTCCTTCGGACTTGGTTAGACCTATAATAAAATCCATTGAAACCTCTTTCCAATGTTGACTTGGGATGGCTAATGGTTGTAGGATACTTAGGTCTTGATTGTCTCTCCCTTATTCTGTTATAAAACCACACATTCAACCATAAACTTTTGAACATCAATTTTAAGACCTTAGAAAAAATCCTTCTTGATCCTATGGTAAGTTTTCAGGAACCCTTGTTGGATAGACGTTTTGAATAAGTTTTGGGATCTACGCTAGAATAAGTCAAAGAATAAAAGACAATTATAAGATGGACCAGAGTGCACGACATGTGCATACTTTAAGGAGTCAAAGTGCACATTAGGAGGCATTGCGACAAAGTGGCCAACAAAAGGTGGAAAATAGTTATAGACTGTTAGGATTTTGGGACATTTTGTCCACATTGTAACAATCTTAGCCCTATTTTTATGTATATATATGTAAAGGGTTGGAATAGATAAGAGGTTCAAAGGATGAAAAATTCTTAGTTCTTTTTGAGTGAGTGTTTTTGGTGTGAAGTTCTTTGGATTTAGTGGAGTTGTGGAAGATGTTTTGAGGTATGACTGAGGAGTGAGGCTTGCACTGCAACATAATGACTAGGAAGGTTTGGGTAATGTTATTGTTGCATCTTTTATGGTGCAATGTACAACTGTAAGAGGATCATAAATGAATAATATAAGAAGCCAACCATTGTGGGCGTAGCCCAAGTTGTGTGAACCACATTAAACCCTTGTGTTGTGATGTGTTATTTTTGCATGTTATGATGTTTACTATTACTATGCAATGATGATATATAATTAAGTATGCTGAGTTATTCATATATGATGTTATAATGTTGCACACTGAAATAACTGGTAAATGAATGAATGTTAAATGGGATAATGTCGCACATAGAATATATTGAGTATTAAGTAACAGAAACTACGCACACGGTAGATGAAGGATAATGAGTAGAATGGTTTTGTTGAATGCCTCACTTACCCTCATCACTACAAAACCTTGGTTCCTATAGCCCCTCTATATTCATCGGGTGAGAATTCACTTGCTTGCAGGTGATGCCGAAAGGGCCAATGTCTAAGGGTTTTGTTGGTGTATTGATGATTAACCATGGGTCTTCCCACTACGTGCCAAAAAATGGTTCTGTTGCCAGGACCGAGAAATGTAACTAAGGGGAATGTTTTGGAGGACAAATAAAGAAGAGATCATAGAACAGATAGAGAGGAATCAATGATAATTTTCCAAAGAATAGAATAGGAACCCACGATTTAGCAAAAAACAATGGTTGCAAAGGTATGTGTTCATAAATCTTCATGAAATCTTCTTTGCTGAATTTTTGATAATTTTGACTAAATGGTTAGAAAGGATAGTGGAGAACATTGAAAGATATTGAGTTGAGGCTCCAAGAAATTGGACTCTTTAATTAATCAGAGAGTTGAATATAATAGGTAATAAAGTTTCTCACGCAGTTGATTTTTGGTTGAATTGCATACTGGGGGGTTACATTACAGAGTTTGAAATAGATTGTACCTAGTATTATAGTGTCATAGAAAGGGACTTTTTCAAGGGTCTGCGTGAAAGATATCTAAATTTACTATCTACATGGATAAATATGTTGTTGTGTGACAAGAATGTTATGAATATGGAATCTGATCGCTAGGCAACTTCGTGCACATAGGGGGGCTGATGAATGACCAAAGGATGGTCTGAGAGTGGAAAGGATGAGTAAGAAATGGATGGACTGAGGATGCTGAGAGAGGAATACATTGACTCAGACAGAGAGATTAGAGTATTGTGTTATGGGAAAAGGTTTAGATACAATAAGAAGGAGACTGTGGCTGAGAGAGAAGAGAAGCACAAAGTGTTTGGGAATAGAGACCCATGTGCAGTACTTCAGATCACACTGTACAAAGAAAGGAAAGAGGAAGAAAAGGATCCCTAGTGCACTTCAACAGAAGAAGGAAGTTCATATCAGATATGATATTGTTTCGAACCCATGACCCTGTGTGCGTCACCTATATCTAAAGAAGAAAACAAAACTTTGTCGAGAGCAATTGTAGTTAGTGGAGGAAGTTAGAAAAATAGTCAGAATAGTGGAAATAGCACAACGAACCAGAGTCAATCATCGTCACTGAAAGTAAGTACTACACATAATACCATGGAAGGAATAGATCATACATTGAGAATGTGTTAATTCTAGGGAGCATGGTTGGAGGACACATAGAAACATCTCTTTGTATGTGATACGATATGGATTGCAAAGAATGTCTAGGATGAGGCAACAAATATTGTGCAGTTAGTCATGCCGTTCAGAGGTCGTGCACTATTATGGTACATGAAGTACCAGACTACTACATCGGTAGGACAGTCAAGGACATTGGCATAGATTGGAAAAGCTTTGTTAAAAGAATTTTGGAAGACAAAATCCGAGTCGCAATCTATCATAGAACTGAAAGAAATTAAGCAAGTACAAAATGAGACAGTTTGGGATTACGATCATAGATTTAAAGTTGTGATGGGCAAATTAACATTTCAAATTCCTAATGAACAACATCGATAATGGTTTATTGTAGCTATGTTGCTGCACATTCGTTGTCTGTGGACACAACAGAAGGTTATGTTGCAGCCAGAAGTATTAGAAATTGCGATGAAGTTGGAAGCATCTCTTGTAGGAGATGGCGCGACAATAGTCACATTTGGTTGCGATGAGAATTCAATTGTCAAAAATAACGAAAGAAAAGGAAAAACACGAACATGTTTGGTGTATTGCATGTAAGACAAACGACCATCTTAAGGAAGAATGCCCAACATTTGTGCAGTATATGGCTACATGAGCATTGAACCCATTGACATGGGGACATCATCTGATTGCTTGTCCATTATTGCAAAAGCACCAGAGTATGCCTAGGAATTTATTTTGTAATTTTTGCAAGTTTGTAGGACATGATGAGAAATATTGTCGTGCATTCGACTTAATGAGAGAGCGGACTTCAGATGCATACAAAATCAAAGAAGAAAATGTCACAGCATAAAGAGGTGTTCCACAATGCAATACTCCGAGAGGCTTTAGTCCCGGTGGACGAGGAAGATTCGACAGAGGTCGAGATGGATTTGGTAGAGGAGGCAGAGGGTTGATCATCTGTTATAATTGCAATCAATTGAGACATTTAGCGAGAGACTACCCAAACCCTTGTACGACGTGCACATATTATAGAGCATTGGACCATGCGACGAAAGATTGTCTTCAATTGATAGTGAAATGGCAGGCAAGAGGGAACTAGAACCTGTAGATGATAGCCGTTGAGGAGCATGACGATCAAACCGGAGTAGCAGTGGTTACGCACAACGAAACGAGAACTGGAGCAGATGCGACGAAAAAAGGAAGGCGATTGAGCAATGGATAAGGAAAGCAACTGAACCTAGACCAACATTTAATCCATAGAAAGAGAAAGAGACATTAGTGAGCTAGGAAGGAAATACTAGGACCAGACTGGATAGCATCAACATCAAAGACGTCGCTAGTATACGATGCAATGTCAGTGTATGATCGCACCATTCCAGAAAGGCCAGTGTAAAAAGTAAGTACTTTGTAAGATTTTCTAATGAGTTGTTTAGAATTGATGAAGGATGAAACAACATTGAATGCATTGCACATGATGATTGATCAATGTACTAAGACAGAGAAATATCTATGACCCAAAAAGCGGTGAACCAAGTATTGAGCAAAAAGATGACAAACAAAGAATTCAGATTGAGTGCGAAGGTATGAGAGTATGACATGGATAATGTCATCTTGGACTTAGGATCAGATGTAAATGTTTTTCCAAGACAAACGTGGGAAATGATGGGGAAACCGAAGCTAGTTCGGTCAACTGTTCAACTGAGATTGGCAAACCAACATAAGATAATACCAATTTGGACACTGGTAGGAGTCCCTGTTAACATAGATGGAGTGTGCAACGTAGCCGACTTTGAGGTCATTGAGATCGTGAATAACAATCAACCGTATCCAACATTGCTCAGATTGGACATTTGACAATCAGAGGATTATTAATTTGAAGAAGAGAGAAATGATTTTTGAAGGAGGCTTAAAGGTCGCTGTGCCATTATACCCCACAGAAGCAAGAAGGTATGTGGAGCCTGCGAGAAAATAAATTGATAACTTGTATAATATGACTGTGCGCATGGATGACTACGTCAATCCTACTGCAGATGGTGCACTTAGTTGGAGAAGCATTAACTTTTGTGCATCAGATTCAGAGGAAGGACTTGAACATTGACAACACTGGTTGCATGGAATATCGACCAGAAGATGTGCTCGCATTACTCGCTCTTTGCACTGGATCAGAACAGAGGTACAGATACACTGAGGTTTTGATGGATCAGCCAAGGTAAGTTCCTTTGTAAATGAATATGAGTTGCAGATACCCGAACAACAAAGATTGTTGACATTAGATGTTGCACCGAGAGAAACCCCAACGAGATGGTGGGCTACACACAAAGAAGTAATAGAGGATTGACAACACTGTAAAACGCTGATGCAAATTCGATTTGGGACAAAAGAAGTTATGCACAAGTACACAGGGATGAGCAGTCCGATAGATCATGTTGCACAATGTATTACAACTTGGAGACATGTGCCAAATCAAGAATGGACGCACAAGGTCATACACACACTTACGATAGTTTCCAAGAATTGGTATATAGAATTAGAAGTGCGCAGAGGGACAACACAATGGGAAGAGCTCACCCAGAATTTTAAGGTAACATTTAGTTTTAACGCTGAATCACCTTTAGTAGATGCAACTCTGCAAGTCATTGGAAGTAAGAATTTTATGAAAGAAGACCAGATAGAAATAATACCTACGTGTAGTGCGCACAAAGAATTTGCGACAATCCATGAATTACTAGAATGCTACAATGTTATCGAAGAAGATCAAGAGGAAGAAAACCCAAGAAATGTGCAAAGTACCAGAGACTAAAGGGGAGCACGTAGTAGTAGGTGTTGGTCCTAAGGTCTGCACTTCACTGCTAAAGAGCAGAGCTAGGCCACCTTAACTGTTGGAATGATTGGTTTTTTATGAATTAAGTTTGTTGGTCAGCTGATAGATAGGATTCCAAGGACATGGATCTAATGGCCTATGGTTGGGTGACAAGGGTATTGTCAATGGTAAAACAAGTACAATCTTCTATATTCTAACAGATGGCTTCCCTCTGAAAATCCCACTTCTTGAAATTGTGGAGTCACCACTAGATTTTTTAACCATGGAGTCGTCAGGTGAATGATCTGCAGTCTGAATGTGTCTGGATTTTGTTCACCATAAAAAACCAGATCTGATCTTTATCGTTCTCCCAAGGAAATATTACTTCGTTACTCCGTTCCCCGACAACGACGCCATAATATGTTGGTCCTAAGGTCCACGTTTCACTAATAAAGAGCAGAGCTAGGCCATCTCAAGTGTTGGAATGATTGGTTTTTTATGAATTAGTTTTGTTGGTCAACTGATAGATAGGATTCCAAGGACATGGATCTAATTGGAATGTTCAACAATATCACTATAAGGTTTCCCTTAGCTGGTGGCATGCATTTTTGGTGAGCAGATAAAGAATAAAACAAATGAAATACAAACAAGAATGCACTTTGTTACTTGCCGTATGAAATTTCAAACTTGAAATAATATTTTAGTTACAAAACATGTACCTGGATACAAATCATCCAAACATGTTGTATTGCAATAAACTATTCACTGAAACAGTAGCTGAAACATGTTGCATGACAATAAACAGTGCATTGAGACAATATCTAGAAGGAAAATAAATAATACTTTGCATACATTTCAATTTGCATCTAGATAAGATAACAAGACATACAAGATTTGAGAAGAAAACATAGTTTGTCACCAACAAGTTATATTCACCAAGTGGGAAAACAATTTATGCTTCAAGGTCCAGCGAAAATCCCGATGCTTGATCCCTCTCAAAACCGAACCCTTTCACATTAAAAAATCCATCTATTTATCCCTATCCAAAGAGGGTTCGACTATCTATCTAGGATCTAAACTCTAAAGTTCAACTTTACATCACAATTAGATCTTGTAGATACAATTCCACTGTTACTGCCTAGTTACAATCTGTAAACATTTCTTTGACCTGAGTGGATTTGGGTTGAAGTGTCGGTCCATAACTTCCCCTCAATTCGACCTTAACAAAAATATTGTTCTTATCAAAAGAAAATAACAACTTATTACAAATGGCAGTAGTACCTTTAACTAAACCAACAAAACTCTGTAAGTGAAACTATAACTAACGCTGATAATTGAGGCTGAACAAATTCATAGAAAAAGTCTTCAAAAGTTGTAGCTGGAAGTTGACTGTGCATGGATGTCCATGTACACTAAAAACTGGAGAACAACCCTGAATACTAGAACAAAACTCACCTAGAATTTGGTGAATTTCTGGGAAAAATAGTCTTAAATATCTTTTTGATTCTCCCAAATCGTGATACCTATGTAAACACTGAGATAGGTTTTTGTGAATGGGTCTGTTCTCGACAAAAAAATCTTTCAGTTTTTAAAAATTCATTTCCAGCTATTCGGAAAGTGTGCCGAAAGACAATGACTAAAACAAGGGAAATAGAATTTGGCGAATTTATGGGAAAAACAACCTCAAAGATTTATTCGATTCTCCCAAACCGCGATACTTGTGTAAAAAAAGAGAGGGTTTTGTGAATGGGCCCATTCTCGACAAAAACCTCTTTCGGTTTTCAAAATTTTATCTCTAGCCATTCGAAAGGCGTGCCGAAAGACAATGAATTAAACATGGAAAAACATAGTTGTTTAGAAATTCAGGCAGTGCTTTTTGATTTTTCTTTTGTAGCTTTTGATACTTTCTTTATAATTAGTGTGTTGCATTTCAAGATCTTGTTTTTGTTGCTGCTTCATGTCATCATTTCGTTGTTTCAGAGATTGCACCTGATGGTTGTCATCCATCTCCCTGTCAACTTCAACCTTTGGCTTGATCGATGTCTTTACTTGCTTCCATCCTTGAGCCCTTGTTCTTCCTTTGTAACAGGTTTGTTGAGGTCAATGGAAAGCTTGGATTTCCTTGGCTTCATTTCATATCTGGGTGCTTTCTCAGATTTTTTATCAGTAGTCTCTCTCACAAGTTCCTGCATCATCAACGTTTTTCCTTTGACCTTTGGTTTGACATCATGGGGAACCTGCTGAGGGGTCAGCTTTGCATATGGAGTTATGTCATCATAGTCCTGCTCAAGGTCTGGGCCAAGGTCCACCATATTTTGTTCTGATTCCAGATCCGCAGGGTATTCTATTTTTACAGCAACATATTTTACACCCGAAGTCTGCCCTTTACTGTTTCAATGTAGATGAACTCAATTGCCTTCGAGGAATTTCCTCTTTTTCTGGAGTAATGGATCTTGTTTTATCTGACCAGGTTCTTATTTTTGCAGGTAAGGTCTTCTCTTTAGCTCGCTGGGTGGCTTTGGATGAACTCTCAGGTTCAGTGGAAACCCTAGCTGCCTCTATTGATAATAGTGATTGAGGATATGCGTTGCTTAGGGTTTAATTACCAACTGTAATAATAACCACACAAAACCCTGTAATAATAATAAATCGAGGCACAAACATGCATGGTATTAGCACAAAATTGGTAATGATGGCTGCACTGGTGGAAATGCGCACGATCTCCAATGCACATAGAGATGCAAACACATGCGAGGCGCCAACACACCGTTATTCAAACTTTTAAATATTTTCTGAACGTTAAAACTCATAAAACAACGTGTTTTCTACTTTTTGCAAGAATAGGGGCATTCTTGCAATCAATGACTTTTTGTATCAAAAGGCCTAAGTTAAACTGTTTGCAAACCAGTGGTGACATAACCATGGTGATGTGTCTTATTCAATTCAAATAATGACTTGTATTAACTTTATAAAGAGCAGGGAAATGTTGAAAAACAAATAAGAAGATGAAAACCAATTGAAATGACTCAACACACCACTGAAGAAAAACTAAGTAAAAAACTAGGTTGACAGATGGATGGGTTGATTGGAGGAATAGATGGAAGAAGCGCAGACCTAGGATTTAACTTCGGCTCCAACTGGGGGTAACACTTCCCTGTGAGGCGCTAAGAACAATAGACTGTGTGCCTTAGTTCTTTATTTCTTCCCCCTGCCACCAATCACTTTTACTTTGTTTACTAGCCCTGTTACCTGTCTTATTTCAACTGAAACTTAGATTTGCAACTATACCCCAATGCCTTTATTGGGCTATGGAGTCTTTTATTGTTGATCTACTGTATAAACCAACTGAAAATGAAATGCTTGAATGATGAGCTTATTCAACACACCCCTACT
>CBVK0100079157.1:0-20057 GCA_900067695.1 Picea abies
ATCTGACGGTCGCTATCCTTTCTGAGCTTTAGAGTATCGAAAGATACTCAACCTTAATCCCCTCACTGCTCTACAAGATCCAATGAGCCATAGGATTTCTCACTTCTCCACGAAGTGTCTCCACTGTCTATTTTAGCTCCTCTCCTATGCGACCTCCAAGAGGTTAAACTTCATGCACCTTCCTCCTGATCCGATGACTATCGTTTCTTTGCACTAGATCTGATGGACAGATCTATTTCTCTTCCTTGTGAGCTTTCCTGCATGCATCTAGACGTAGACTTCAAGGACCCAGATCTCATCTCTCCAGCTGATCTAATGGCAGTTGTGATCTACCTTGAGCATGCCCTTCTTCCTTTCCCTTGGAAGATTTCTTTCTCCAAAAGACGAGATCGGTCTCGGCATTCCTGCTGAACCGCTCTTCCGATCTCACCATGCATCTAGACGTAGACTTCAAGGACCCAGATCTCATCTCTCCAGCTGATCTAATGGCAGTTGTGATCTACCTTGAGCATGCCCTTCTTCCTTTCCCTTGGAAGATTTCTTTCTCCAAAAGGCCTCAGCCTTTGTCTCTGCTGTGAAGCCTGTAACCTTGGCTCCCACCTATATTCTAAGAGGTGTACCTCCTCTTGATATTTATTTCTCTGAACCTCAAAGGTTCCTTCGATCTTTTGCAACCTCTTAGAGGACCTTTGCATGAAACGGTGCTATCTCTTCTAAGCTTATCTATGGCTCTGACATCAAAGTGTCTCTGTCCCTTTCTCTCCTTGAAGGGATGTAGGTGCCCTCTGGTAACTTCCTACTCAAGCACGCTTTTCTGAGCCTACAGGGTGTTCAGTAACCCTGTGAGCGTCTCCTTCTATGACACTTCTCTTCTCTCTAAACTCAACAAAGAGTTCCTTCTGTGCACACTTGTACCAAGTCAATACCCTCCTGGCAGAGTTCTCCAGAATCTTCATTGATTATGTCTTCTCACTAAACTCAAAATAGAGTTCTCCTCAATGCACCCTGTGCATTTTCTTAATGTCCTCTTGGCATAATCTCACAAAATTCTCAGAAATTATGTTTGTCTTGTGCCCTCCTCTGCACAGTTCTTCCTTCAAGGTGTTCAACAACCCTGAGTATTCTCCTTGAGTCAATGACTTCAGCTGGTGCACCCTCCTAGCATGTCTTTGTCTAAAATTCCATAGAATTCAGAAGTGCACTTCTTGCACTGGCTTACAGAGACCGCAGTATTGTGTCATGCACTCTTGCATGAAGCCACAAAAGAACCCAGAACTGGAATCAAAGAACTCTCAGATAGGAAAATCTATCTATTTCTACAAATGCACATCTAACATACATCTACAACATATCATCAACACATAAATACATTCATTCATGAACTCACAAACACAAGAACAACAACATGCAGGAAAAACTGCTCTATTTGTATTAATCAAGAATGCCTGATTACAATGTGTTCGAGCTCGGAGTGTAATGGAGTCTCGGCTCTCTTCTCCTCTCTACTTGTTCTCTTTTCTACCTCTTCTCTCTTTCCTCTTAATATTACTCTCTTCTAAACAGAAAACAAATATCTTTTTACAAAAGGGGGCTCCTCAAGCTCTTCCCTCCATCTCACCAACTCTCATTAATTTACATTCAATTACATTGAATGGTTGTCTAGTTTGAATCGGATCTAGATCTCAGCCTTACAACCATTTAAGGCAACCTTTATCTAAAGCCTGCACACATGCATGGATTTTGGCTCTACCAGCCTTACAACATTTAATACAATTTTCAAATTTTGAAAAACGAGAGGGTTGCGCCTCTCTCCTTCCATTGAATGTGTTCTTTGATGTGTTGGTTGGCTGGCGCATAGCTAGCTTGGAGCGATGATCCTGCATCAAGCATCATCGCACCCCAAGCATAGAGCAGGGTGAAACGATCTCCTTTGTCATATTTTTTAAGGAAGAAAAGGTAAACCACTTTTCTCATGGAAAAAGTCTCTTTTAGTTTTTTTAGGGAACATGGAAGTGAGTTATGCACATGTCGTCAGTTGATCACTGGGGTGACCAAAATAATGTGTTACACTTATATATTAGGTATCTTCATGGTTGTGAAACATGGATTATCATAATTAATAGAATTTACATAGAGAGGGATGTCACTAAATAGGGTTATGTTCCATCCTTATAGTGTAGTCTCATTATACTATTGATTAATAATTTCTTTTGGATTACATGAAAAAAAACATGACTTCAAGGCCTTACTTAAAATCAAATAAAAAAATCCCCCGGGGGGGTAGCTCAATTGGCAAGTGCCGTGAAAATGAAGTTCCATGAGGTTTCGAGTTCAACTCCCCCCGACTTACAATGTGTGTCAAGTAAGGGGCATCGTGGGCACATCTGGAGGTTATAGTGGTAGCAGTTGGATAACACGGCCATGTGCCCAACTAGTTGTTGATTTCGCCAGACATAAAAAAAAAAAAATCAAATAAAAAAAACTAATATTTCTTCTTAATAACTTTTATAACAAGATATAGCATGTAGACCTATAACTAGACCTATACCTTTCCTTGAATTTCCATGTTTGGCCTTTCTTAGCCTTACCATGTCTTTCATTTCCTTTCCTTGCATTTCCTTGCCTTGAATTGACATACCTATACCTAGACATTTCCTTTCCATTCCTTGCCTTGTCATGCCTTGTCTTGCCATGGTCTAGGTCATGGTCTAGGTCATTGTCTATGTCATGTTCTAGGTCATGGTAATGGAGTAGGTCTAGGTCTAGGTCTAGGTCATGGTTTAGGTCTAGTTCATGGTTTAGGTCTAGCTCTAGATCTATTTCATGGTCATGTTTTAAGTCTAGTTCTATTTCCAACATGTCCCTAAATATCTTGAGGAAGCAAGTTGCAAATCATGATAAAAATCTAATAGGGAATCAGATTGATTAACCGTTGGTTGCATTGGATCTGGGGCACTGGGTTTCAACTAGTGGGTCCCCTCCAATTCCATTTCCTTTTCTGGAAAATCATTTGTTGGAGGATCTATGGAACTAGAGTTTTTCTCAGTGAGGCACAATGTACGTTTTTTTCAAGAGGTCAATTTTAAAGAACATTGTGCTAGGCAATTGTTGGTAGTGTGGTTCTGTGGGCCTTGGAAAAATAGATGTGTGAGAGCCTACGAAACTTCTTTATGCTTATTGGTTTGGATTTTATGAACCCATACCAAATTTCCAACATGTAATGTCCCTTGCTAGATGGGGATAATTTTTCCTCAAACACCCTAATAATTTAGTGGCCCAACCTTTCATCAAACACTTTTCTATTGAGCTTTGATATCACTATAATTACCCCTCTAATTGTTGTTATACATCTATTGAGTGTTGTTGGTGTGTTATGGGTGTTTTTTGGGTGAGATATTTTGTTAAAAAACTTGATGACAAACTCCCACTTCATTATTGTAGCAATATATGTGTATTTCTAAGTGTTGAATTTCGTCAAACACTTAGGTTGTAGGTGTCTTTTCCACTGTATAACCCTCTTGTTATTGGTTGTAACTTATTTATGATTGTTGCTACTAAGTCAAACACTTTGTAGTTGTTTGGGATGGTCATTGGTTGAGTTTTTTTTTATGTATTTGTTGAGCTAGGAATTTCAACAAATAGTTTGTAGCATTGCCAAACAAACTTGATACAATATGTATATAAAAATAAACAAATAAAATGAAAATATCTTTAAATAGCAGTAAGAAACACAACCAATAAGTATGTTATATTAATCATTAAATTATTGACTAATACATCATGTAACACTCACAAATTTGTCTTGGAACAACATTGGTATTTTGCTGAAAATGTTTGTTGGGAAATAAGAGAAATGCATATGGATGTAGCAGCACCCAACCAAACTTTTTACTTTATTAACCATCAAAATCTGAATTCTTACATCTAGAAATAACTCACAAAGTGTCTTAATAAATGTTGGCAATAGATGACAAAGCTTGGTTGTATATGAAGGTATGATTGAGACTGTAACAATAGATGAAAACCCCATAGTTATATTGCAAGAAGGATCCCTTGCACCCAGAATTCATCTACCCAAGAAATATTAAGCTCCCCTTGAGATAAATCAACCCCTCCACAACTAATTTTGGCCTAGCAGGGATATAATTCACCCCAATAGCTATAAATTCTCCCCAGCAAGGAAGAAAGATCCCAAACAACTATAAATTCACCCTAGCATTAGATCTTAACCTCCAAGTAATCAAAATTGGCCCTCCAAATAAGAATTTTAGCCTTTCTCAAGAAGAACTCAACATGCACTAGGAATTCAACCCTCCTAGGAGAATTTGGCCTCCAAAACATTCCCAAAATTTTGCAACAATAAAATGGATCTCCTTAACTATGAATGCAAATGGAAAACCTGGATGATTTCCCCCACTGAATGGCTACGGTGGATCTCTCACCACTGAAACATGATTAGCTAGTGTGGAATATTTTACCACTAAAACCAATCCAAACTAGAGTTTACTCCAAACCCCCAAAGGCTCCAAGAGCTCTCCAAATCAAATCAAAATATTCCTCAACATAATGAGAGAATATGAGCCCCTATATCTCTTTTATACCCCCCTTTCACATTTTTCCCCTCAAGTGACTTTTAATTCATCTTTAATATTTTCTCATAAAATCACTTTATTAATTTAATAAACCTTTTTACTTCAAAAGGTGATTTATTTGACTTTAAAGCCTTTCCAACCACTAGAAGTCACTTATTTTATCATCTCAACCTTTAGGGTTTTTTGTATCCATTCCAATGAGCTATTACACTGAGGTATCCCATGAAATAATATGATCCAAATAATACCTTTAGTGTATTTTATTAAAGTATGCACAATAATAACCCAAAATTATGGAAATCATCAAAATTCCACAAAACCAAGAACGAACTGTGCGAAAATGATCCTGGCGATGAAAGATGGTAAATGGAATAGCTTGGGTCCTGTATAACTCCTCCAAATTTCTTGAGCTCATTGTTATCCTCATTTTACTCCTCTGGTCAGGCTGACATAATCTCATAAGGTTTCCTTTGACTGCATGGTAGGGGAATCCAAAAATGAGGACATTACACAACATGTCCCTGAATGGATTGAGGAGGAGAGTTGAAACTCATGATAAAAATATAACCAAGCCTCGAATGGAAGAATCATTGGTTGCATTGGATCCAAGGCACCGATTTTCAAATAGTGGGGCCCCTCCACTGTCATTTTTATTCCTATAAAAGTGTTTGTTAGAGGATCTCTGTAACTGGGGTTTTTCTCAGTGAAGCACAATGCAATTTTTTTATCAAGAGGTCGATTTTCAAGAACATTGTGCTGAGAGATTGTGGGTAGTGTGATAATGTGGGCCTTGGCCAAACAGATGTGTGGGAGCTTATGGAACTCTATTATGTTGCTTGGTTTGGATTTTATGCCCCCAGACCAAATTGCCAACATGTCCTTAGATGGCTTGAGGAGGTGAGTTTCAATTCGCGATAAAAATATAATCGAGCATTGGATGGATGAATTTTCGATTGCATTAGATCTAGGGAACTGAGTTTTAGCTAGTGGGGCCCCTCCGCCATCATTTTGTTTCCAAAAAAAGAGTTTGTTGGGGGATCTATGGAACTAGGTTTTTGCTCAGTGAGGCATAATGCAATTTCTGATCAAGAGATTGATTTTCAAGAAAACTATGTCAGGCGATTGTGGGCAGTGTGTTCACATGGGCCTTGGTCAAACAGATGTGTGGGAGCTTACTGAAATTTATTATGTTGCCCGGTTTGGATTTTATTCCCTCGGACCAAATTGCCAACAAGTCCCTAAATGGATTGAGGAGGAGAGTTGCAACTTGCGATAAAACTCTAACCAAGCCTTGGATGGATGAATCGTCAGTTACATTGGCTCTGAGGCACCGAGTTTGAACTAGTGGGGCCCCTCCATTTTCATTTTGTTCCCTAGAAAATCATTTTTCAGAGGATCTCTAGAACTAGGATTTTTCTCAGTGAGGCACAATGCAATTTCTGATCAAGAGGTCTATTTTCAAGAACATTGTGTTGGGAGATTGTGTGTAGTGTGGTCACATGGGCCTTAGAAAAATAGACATGCGAGAGCTTACAAAACTCATGATAAAACTCTAACCGGGCCTCAAATGTATGAACCATTTTTTGCATTGGATCTTAGGCACCATGTTTCATCTAATGGGGCCCCTTCAATGTCATTCCATTGCTCAGAAAAGCATTTGTTGGAGGATCATCGAAACTAGGGTTTTTCTTAGTGAGGCACAGTGCAACTTCTAATCAAGAGGTCGATTTTCAAGAACACTATGCCGGGATATTGTGGGTAGCTTGGTCATGTGCGCCTTGGAAAAACAAATGTGTGGGGGCTTACAAAACTCGGTTATGCTCCTCGGTTTGGATTTTATGCACCTAGACCAAATTTCCAACATGTCCTTGAATGGATTGAGGAGGCGAGTTTCAAATCACGATAAAAATGTAATCGGGCCTCGAATGGATGAACCATTGATAGGATTGGATATGGGGCACTAGGTTTCAGCTAGTGGGGCCCCTCCACTTTCATTCCATTTCCTAGAAACGTGTTTGTTGGAGGATATATAGAGATAGGTTTTTTCTCAATGATTATTACATATGTTTGACAATTTAACACCTTTTAATTATAA
Organism: Picea abies; assembly: GCA_900067695.1. Taxonomy (NCBI): domain Eukaryota; kingdom Viridiplantae; phylum Streptophyta; class Pinopsida; order Pinales; family Pinaceae; genus Picea; species Picea abies. Next base: position 6,688 of record CBVK0100079157.1, read on the forward strand.
ACATGTCAAGTCTATTCTAGGAAAGACAAGGCCATGAATGAAAAGAAAAGGAAAGGCAATGCAAGGAAAGACAATGCAAGGTATGGTATGGCATGGCATGGCAAGGAAAGACATGGCATGGAAAGGAAAGGCATGGCATGGAAAGGAAAGGAAAGGAAAGTCAAGGAAAGGTAAGGAAATGCAAGATAAGGAAATGTAACATAAGACATTGCAAGGCAAGGAATGTCATGTCATGGAAAGGAAATGCATGGAAAGGCAAGGCAAGGAAAGGAAAGGCATGGCAAGGCAAGGCAAGGCATGGCAAGGCAAGGCAAGGCATGGAATGGAATGACATGGAAAGGCATGGCATGGCATGGAATTGTAAGGCAAGGAAAGGCAAGGCAAGGAAATTCATGGCATGGAAATGAAATGAAAGGCATGTCATTGCTATGCAAGGCATTCCATGGCATGGCAAGGAAGGATGGGGAAAGGAAAGGAAATTCATGGAAAGGTAATGCAATGAAAGGAATGGCAAGGCAAGACAAGGAAATGCAAGGCATGACATGGCATGGAAATAAAATGAAAGGCATGGCATGTCAATACAAGGCATGGCATGGCATGGTATGACAAGAAAATTCATGGCATGGAAAGGCAAGGAAAGAAAGGAAATTAAAAAAAAGCCAATGCAAGGCAAGGCATGGCATGGCATGGAAAGGAAAGGCATGGCATGGCATGGCATGTCATGGAAAGGAAAGGAAAGACAATTCAATGTATGGCATGGAAAGGCAATGCAAAGACAATACAAGGCATGTCATGGCAAGGAAAGGCAAGGAAACATAGGGAAAGATGATACAATGAAAGTAAATGTAAGGCATGTCATGGAATGGCATGGCAAGGCAAGGCATTGTATGGCATGGAAAGGAAAGGCATGGTATGGCATGGAAAGGTAAGACATGATAAGGAAAAAAAATGCAATGAAAAGCAAGGCAATGCAAGACATGGCATTGAAAGGCAAGTCATGTCATTCCAAGGCAAGGAAAGTCATGGCATGGAAAGGCAAGGCATGCCATGGCATGACAATGAAACAAAAGGTAGGGTGATGCAAGTCAAGGCAAGGCTATACTTGGCAAGGAAAGGAAATTCAAGGTATAGGTATAGGTCTATGTTTAGGTATGGCGAGGGAAGGCAAGGAAATGCAAGGCATAGCAAGGCATGGCATGTAATTGCAAGGCAAGGCATGGCATGGCATGGTATGGAAAGGAAAGGAAAGGAAAGGAAATGCAAGGTAAGGCAAGAAAAGGAAAGGAAAAGGAATGTAAGGCATGGCAAGGAAAGGCATGGCATGGCAAGGAAAGGCATGGCATGGCAAGGAAAATAAAGGCATAGCATGGCATGTGAAGGAATGGCATGGCATGTAAAGGCAAGGCATGGCATGGAATGACATGACAAGGCAAGGAAAGACAATGCAATGAAATGATGAGGCAAGGTATGGAATGGTATGGAATGGCATGGAAAGGCAAGGCACGACAACGCAAGGAAAGGAAATGCAAGGAATGGCATGGTATGGAAAGGTAAGGAATGACATGGAAAGTCAAGGAATGACATGGTATGGTAAGTCAAGGCATGGAATGGAATGACAAGTCAAGGAAAGGCAAGGCAAGGTGAGGAAAGGAAAGGGAAATAAATGTAAGGCAAGCCATGGAATGGCAAGGAAAGGAATGGCATGAAAATGAAAGGAAAGACATGGAATGGAAAGGAAAGGTATGACATGGCATGGAAATACAAGGCATGGTATGGAAATTCAAGGAAATGTAAGGCAAGGCAAGGATAGACATGGCGAGGCAAGGCAAGGTCTAGGTATGGAAAGGAAATTCAAGGCAATGCAAGGCATGGAAAGAGAAGGAAAGACATGGAAATCCAAGGAATGGCCTGGAAAGTCAAGGCAAGGGAAGGAATTGTTGAAGATTACAACTATGTGAGACATCCTCCAGGACACAGACTTGAGAGAGAGCCCCTGATATGGGTGTGTGGTTCCTATCTGAGATAGAACTAGAACGTTGTGATAGCCTCCTCCTTACAGAGAGTTGAGAAGAACTCTAGGCAATTCTCCTGTGTAACACAGTGAGAAAGAAGATTTGTTGAGTTGGACATGCCTATGGCTGAGCATAGGTGAACGTGCGAATTCCCATGAGTTTTGTGCATCGTTATGAGATAGAGATGAAAAATGATGTATTATCCTTTTTTGAGCAGATATTTGAGATGATGAAATCCAGATGAATATCTTGTGTAATGTAGTTGGAAAACATATTTGTTGAGTTGGACGTGCCTGTGGACGAGCACATGTGAACATGATCCTGGTGGTTGAGCACTAGTGAGTGTGGTTCTCCTGTGAGACACAGTGAGATAGAGATATGGAAATCCCTATGGATGTTCCCCTGGTGGTTGAGAACTAGTGGGTGTATGATATCCCCTGAGATATTGTTCAAGAGTCAAACTTACATGTAACCCTAATTGTAATGTAAAGGGTATAGGTTGGCCCCACCTTAATGTAAAATATAATTAATATGGTAATTATTAATTATATTGTGAGTTAGTGAGGCCGACCCTATTGTTCCAATAGACACTTCTATTGACAAGTTCAGTCTAATGTAAGTAAAGGAAACTTGCCCATTGAGGAATCATATCAAAAGTGTGAGTTTGGAAATTTCAACAAGTACATCTTCTTGGAAAAAGTGCACACCTCTCTTAGGCGCTAGTCTTCTAGGGTTTGTGAGAACCCTTTTGTGTGATAGGTTTTCTTGGTGGTGGATTTATTTCTCTTGAAGAATATAGAAAATGATTGGTTGGGCTTTCTTCCCTTGTTGAGAAGGGTTTCCCATGATACTTCTTGTTTACTTGTGCATGGTGTTTCTTCTTGTGATCTTGGTTACTGCAAAAAATTGTTTATGGTTTAAGTAAAATACTAAAATGGAATGAAATTATTTCTTAAGCCTTGCCTATTGAAAAATCAACATGGTTTTATAGCATAGGTGTTGAAGAACCCATTGCACAAACAAATTTCAACCATATTCTCTCTCCTGTAAAACCGTACGACCCTCCTAGGGTTTCCAAAAATTTCATATGACCTACCTTTTTGAGAGGTTTCAACACTTTCCACTTGGACGTTGGGGATAAAAAAGAGGATAAGAGTGTATGTACTTCTTCAGAGCACCTCTAGAAATATTTAGATTGCAATTTCGATCATTTTGACTTTTTGGCCATAGGGTTTCGCTAATTTCTGCAGAAAATCCAGAATTAGGGTTTCTACAACTCTTTGAAGGAGCTCTTCAGCTCACTAGTGTTATTATATCTTTAAAAGGATTATTGTTGGTAGTCATAAGTCCAAAAAAGCCTAAAAGTGATAACCTATTCTAGTCGTTAGGTTTTCTATCCTAGTTGACAAGGGTTTGTGAAGAATCCAAAATTAAGATGAAAAAAATCATGATGGAAGACAAGCTTGATGGTTCAAGCAAACTCAGTTCTAGGAAGACAAGACCTCAAGGAGATGAAGACATCAACATCTCATCACTTTCAGGTATGGTCCCTACCAATGATAATACTTGTTTAATTGATAGTGGTGCCTCTAAGCACATGACTAGTCTTAGAAATCATCTAACAAATTTTGTTGAGAAAGAGACACATCTACATGTTGTCCTTGGAGATGATGCTAGATATAATGTGAAAGGGGTTGGAACTTCTACATCCCAACTAGATTCGGATATGCAACTTCAATTCAAATAAGTACTATATGTACCTAGAATGAAGATGAACCTTGTCTCCATTTCTTCCTTTGAAGACAAGATACAAGGTTATCTTCTAATAAGGAAGAGTTCTTGCATGGCACAAAGACTCTCATATAAATTCTACCAAGGTAATTGGTGTCCAAGAAAACAACTTGTACAAATTAACCATCACACTAGTCCAAGCCCTACTACATGACATTATTAGCTTGAGTGATCTATGGCATAAAAGACTTTCTCACATTCATTATAAATCTCTCCTATCTCTAGGGAAAATGGTAATAGGTCTTCCAAAGATATAGATTCAGTATAATGGTGTTTTCAAAGGTTGTTCTCTTGGAAAAAATGTTAAAGTATCCTTCTCAAGCAGTGACAATAGATCCAAGGAAATCTTGGACTTGATACATTCATATGTGTGTGGGAAAATTACTGTTGCATCTCTAAATGGGTACTTGTAATATGTACTCTTCATAGATTATCACTCCTGGAAAACTTGGATTTACTTCTTGAAGAACAAGGATGGAGTCCTTGAAAATTTTCAAGAATTAAAAGCTCAGGTTGAGAACCTGACCAAAAGAAATATCAAGGTATTAAGATCAGATAATGGAGGAGAATACACCTCCAAATATTTCAGAAACTTTTGTATTGAAGAAGGGATCAAGAGGGAGTTCACAGTTCCTTAAAACCCTCAACAAAATGGGGTTGCAAAGAGGAAAAATAGAACTATCATCGAGTAAACCAAAGAAATGATACATGATCAGAGTCTACCTATGACTCTATAGGTAGAAGCATGTATGAAAATAGTGTATGTTCAAAACATAAGTCCTCATCATATGAACATTACTCTAGAAGTAGCCTTCACTGGAGTGAAAACCTGAGATTGGACACTTCAGAATATTTGGGTGTCTAGTATATTTTCATGTACCCAAAGAGAAGAGATCCAAGCCAGAACCTTCAGGGAGAAAGGGAACATTTGTAGGACAAAATGAATCCTCAAATGTATATCAAATCTACATTCCTAGTCAAAGATAGATTAAAATAATAAGATATGTTACTTTTGAAGAAGAGATAGCCTTCCAAAGATATAGAGAATATCAGATGGAAATTTATAGTGAGACAATGCCTTCTCCCCCGTTTAGAGGGAGAAAAAATTATTCCAGTTGATCCAGTATCTCTAGTTGTTCTAGTCGATCCAATTAATCCTATTGAGATGCCCAGAGATATTACAATTGGGCATAAAAGGCCTGATTGGGCCCAGAAAACTCTACAAGAAGCAAAGGGACATAAATCCCCTCAAGGAACAACTAGAGAGAGAAAGAGACCAAAGAGATTCTCAAGCTACCTTTCAGCCATGACTGACATCATAGAATCAGAGCCATCCTGTCATGGAGAAGCTTCAGTTGAACAAGTATGGAAAGATGCCATGATAGAAGAATATCAGTCTATATTGAAAAATAATGTATGGGATATTGTTCCAAGACCAGAGGGAAATTTTGTAGTGACTTCCAAATGGATTTATAAAATCAAGCATGCAACTGGTGGAAGCATCAAAAAATAAAAATAAATATTTGTAGCCAGAGGGTTCTCACAAGTAGAGGGATTTGACTATGAAGATACTTTTGATTTAGTAGCCTGATACACTTCCATTAGTTCTATCATTTCACTAGTTGCTTCCATGGGTTGGAAGCTACACCATATGGATGTAAATACATCATTTCTCAATGGTGAAATTGAGGAAGAATTTTATATCGAGCAGCGAGAAGGATTCACTACACACAACAAAAGATCTCATGTGTGAAGGTTGAAGAAATACCTATATGGTCTAAAACAAGCACCACGTACTTGGTACGAGAAAATGGTTGGATTTCTGGTGAGTTTGGGTTTCAGCAAAAGTGTTGTTGATCCAAACCTATATTATCACATTGATGGAAATGAGTGTTTGATATTGGTCCTACATGTGGATGACCTTTTACTCACCAGTTCAGAGAGACTTATTGTTGAATGCAAATGAGCATTGACTTCTAAATTTGAAATGAAGGATTTAGACTTGATGCACTACTTCTTGGGAGTAGAAGTATGGCATATGACATATGAGATTTTCCTGAGTTAAGGAAAATATATTGTGGAGATATTGAAAAAGTTCGGTATGACATAATGCAAATCCATGCCACACCAATGGTGATAGATTTGAAGAAGATGAGTGATATTGAATCAGGAGATATTGATCCACACTTGTACAAACAGTTGATTGGATCACTGATGTATTTGGTTAACACTAGACCGGATACATGCTATGCTGTAAATGTGCTTATCCAGTTTATGAGCCAACCAAGATAGACACACTGGATAGCAACAAAATATGTATTTAGATACCTACGAGGCACATTTGGTTATGGACTAAGATATGCCTCCAGTGTAGACTTGATCCTGTAGGGATATGTCGATGCAGATTGGGTAGGAAGCGCAGTGGACAGAAAAAGCACCTCCGATTATTTCTTCACTTGGGGTCTACCATGGTTTCTTGGTGTAGTAGAAAATAAATCTCTGTGGTATTGAGTACTGCAGAGGTATAGTACATTACATTGAGTGTATCATTTAGCGAAGCAGTGTGGCTTCACAAACTTCTTATCGATTTATTCAATCATGAGATGGATCCTACTACAATTCATTGTGATAACCAGAGTTGTGTGAAGCTCTCTAAGAACCCTGTGTTTCATGATAGATCGAAAAACATCGAGATAAAATATCACTATATCAAAGACATGGTGCAGAGAAAGATAGTACATGTGTAGTATCTCGCTACCCATGAGAAGATCATAGATATCTTCACCAAAAATCTTGCCAAGACAAAGTTTGATTATTTCTGTGAGAGACTTGGCCTATGGAGAATGCCTCCCTAGATGAGAAGGAGTGTTGATGATTATAGTTATGTGAGACATCCTTCAGGACACAGACCTGAGAGAGATCCCCCAAGATGGGTGTGTGGTTCCTATATGAGACAGAACTGAAAAATTGTGCTAGCCTCCTCCTTATAGAGAGTTAAGAAGAACTCCAGATGATTCTCCTGTGTAACACAATGAGAAAGAAGATCTGCTGAGTTGGACATGCCTGTGGCTGAGCACAGGTGAACGTGTGAATTACCATGAGATGGGTGCATCGTTATGAGACATAGATGAAAAATGATGTATTATCCTCCTATGAGTAGAGAGTTGAGATGATGAACTCCAAATGAATCTCCTGTGTAATGCAGTGGGAAAGAAGATCTGTTGAGTTGGACATACCTATGGACAAGCACAGATCAACATGATCCTAGTGGCTGAGCTCTAGTGAGTGTGGTTCTCCTATCAGACGAAGTATCTATGGATGTGCCCCTAGTGGTTGATCACTAGTGGGTGTATGAGATCCCTTGCTATATTGTTCAAGAGTCAGACTTATCTGTAACCCTAATTGTAATGTAAAGGGTACAAGTCGACCCCACCTTAATGTAAAAGATAATTAATCTGGTAATTATTAATTATATTGTGAGTTAGTGAGGTCAGCCCTATTATGCCAATAGACACTTCTTTTGACAAGTTCAGTCTAATATAAGTAAAGGAAAATTCCCCATTGAGGAATGATATCAAAAGTGTGAGTTTGGAAATTTTAGCAAGTACATCTTCTTGGGAAAAGTGTGCACCTCTCTTGGGAGATAATCTTCTAGGGTTTGTGAGAACCCTTTTGTGTGCTAGGTTTTCTTGGTGGTGGAGGTATTTCTCTTGAAGAATATAGCAAAGGATTGGCTGGGTTTTCTTCCCTTGTTGAGAAGGGTTTCCCAAGATGCTTCTTGTGTACTTGTGCATGGTGTTTCTTTTTGTGATCTTGGTTGCTGTAATAATTTGTTTATGGTTTAAGTAAAATGCTAAAATAGAATCAAATTAATGCTTAAGCCTTTCCTATTGAAAAATCAATAGGAATGTAATGGCATGGCAAGGAAAGGCATGGAATGGTATGGTATGAAAAGGAAAGGCAAGGAAAGGAAATGTATGGTATTATTAAACCCTTATAGCATGTTGTGATTTCCATTATAATGAACCATGCATAATGTTTTATAGAGTAATGTGAGATAAGACATGGAAAGGAAAGTTAAGGTAAGATATGTAAAGTCAAGGAAATATCAAGGGAAGGAAATGGAAATACATGGCAAGGCAAGACAAGGTAAGGAAAGGCAAGGCAAGGTAAGGGAAGGCAAGGAAAGGCAAGGAAAGGAAAGGAAATGTAAGGTAAGAAATGTAAAGGCAAGGAAAGATAAGGCAAAGCAAGGAGAGGTGAGGAAAGGTGAGCCAAGACAAGGTAGGGAAAGGCAAGGTAAAGCTAGGAAAGCATGGAAAGCAAAGGCAAGGTAAGGCTAGGAAATCACGACAAGAAACGACAAAGCAAGGCAAGGTAAGTCATGGAAAGGCAAGGCAAGGTAAGGAAAGGAAATGCAAGGAAAGGAAAATTAAGGCAAGGAAAGGCAAGGGAATGAAAGGTAAGACATGGTAAGACAAGACAAGTTAGGGAAAGGAAAGGCAAGGCAAGGAAAGGTAAGGAAAATCAAGGAAAGTCAAGACAAGACAATGTAGGGAAAGACAAGGCAAGGCAAAGCTAGGTAAGCAAGGAAAGGAAAGGAAAGGAAATCCAAGCCAATCCAAGCCAAGACAAGTTAGGGGAAGGAAAGACATGGCTGAGCAAGAAAGGAAACCAAAGGAAAGGTAAGGATAGGAAATCAAGGCAAGGAAAGGTAAGGGAAGGCTAGACATACCAAAAAATACAAGAATACTATAACAACCATAAAATGAATCCAAACTTTTAATCATTCATAAATCTGAAATATTTGTTCAATTATTCCTTTTACGTGCCTATGGTCATTCAAGTAGACCATCAAGATCACTTATAATATTTATGGTCCCCATTAACTTCCCATTCTCAAAGTAAGGAAAGAAGTATCGTACTTTTGATGAGTTCTTACTTGGAATTTTTTGTAGTTGGATGTTTGTACCAACAACCAAGTTCGTAAAGTGGTATAAAAATTCACCTAGTCTATTATCTTGAAATATGTAACCACATTTATTTCGTGTTCTTTCAGCCCGTGTCATATATTTTCCTTTAATACCCATCGACCCAATCAAAAATTCAATGACTTTGGAGTCGGTTACTGATCACATGAGGGTATGCTTTCTCTCTAAGCAACGTGTCAGCCAATAGTCAATGCCACATTCATTACCTCTTGAGGAAACCACTACGTATATGTTCCCTATGAAAAATGGATAGAAAACACATGAGTCTACTAAATGATGAAAGAATAAAACATTGATGTTAGTTATTCAAAATCTAATAGAAGGTTTCATCGAACCTAGTAGTACGAAATATGAGACGTGATCATAATCTGTTGGAATATTTGATTGGTCCTCCTCCAACTGGGATAATTCCATAGTTATATGTTGACAAATGGGTAGTGATACACACTATCCCATATATCAAACCAGTCTGTGGATTCACAATCATCCCATTCATTACTACTACATGGACCACAGAAGCAAGAGAGGTTTCTTGTCCATATTTAAACTATTGCATTGTTTGGTTCTCTAATTCAATGGAATCCACTAATTCCCTATATTTTTTTTCATTCATACTACTATGATTGATCTACATCGACCACCTCCCAAAAATATATATGTACATGTCCTTTCCTAGGTGATTGTTCTTCATGAGTTCTTATTTCCTCTCCCATTACTAAACAACACCATTCAACAATGGATTTTGCAACTCGGATGAGGGAAGTAGTTGTGAACTTCATTTATTGCATGTGTAACACTCTTTTGATGCATGCACTTGATCCATCATGCTCCCCTTTCTCATCCCCAGACTCAAAATAGTTCAAAATATGTGGTACCTTAAGTTTTTTGTGCAACATACACAACCTTTGAAATACACGATCATTTTTTAACTAGTCTATGCAACCATATGACCAAATCCAATTTTGATCCATATTTGTTTTCTTCTCCTTAAGGTGATTGTAAAAAAATGAAAGAAATGTTGTGTGTAGGCTAAGTCATGGCACCAATCATTAGTTATGTAGAAGTGATACTCCTTCAATATAAATTTGTTTTCTTAGTTACTATCTGCCCATGCATGTATGTGATATGGACCATCATGTTGACCTTCTCTGAGTGATAATATTGGCTATGAATCTGATTTTATGGTTGAAGGGTGTATTTCTAAGAAAAATCAACCACTGATAAGACAATACCAACGGGAAATGTATCTTTGCATATTCTAAAATGATCGTCCTACCATCGAGTCACATGGACATGTTGAACATATTTTCATGTCTTTTTGATGAAGTCCTTGATGAAGTCACATACTCGTACCTAGGAAGTCACCAATTGTATCATTTTTATTTCCTACCCTCCATCAATATCATATGTGACATTTTTAAAGATTTTCAAGGAAACCTCCTTCCTTCCCAATTCATACTCATCACTTACAAGGATGCACTTTGTCAGTAATGTTATTCCACCGCACTTGGGGCATGTCCCATCTAAGAAATATTTTTGATAAAATATACAACTCTTTGGCCTTGTACACAAGATTCTATGAATAAAGTCTCTAGATGATGACAATGACAATATAACTGAGCATTCCTGCATAAGGGTGTTATGTAATGCATAAAATATGCGTGTGTGTGTGTGTGTGTGATAATAATAACCATACTCAATGTGATATCTACAACAACATGTGTTACGATTTGTGTTTATTTGAACATACCAAGGCTTGCATTTATGGAAATATGTTTGGCCCAAGTTAAGTTCACTATGTACTATCCTAAATATCTCATACAATTATGTATGTGTAATGTCAAGAAAGTGTTTAATATGGGGTTCACGGTCCCTATATCCCCTTCTCAATTTTAGTACATATTTTGGGTTGGAAGAAGGACTAGTGTTCCCATGCCAGAAATATTATACTAGTCCTTTAACTACTCTAATTAACTTCATGTCAGAATGAGGTAGCCTACTAATGTATGCCAACAAATTTATTGGGCCATGTGTGTCGAGGCTATCTCGTCTATTAGAATAGTGTCTAAGGTTTTTGATATTGCATTTCATGAGATGAGAGGTTTGTTGGAGAAAATGATGTTTTCTTGTGATATTGCTAACAATTGATTGTGATAAGACACGTTGGGCTACATTACGGTATTTAGAACGTGATTTATTACCAAGTTTTTGAAAAGCATCCTTAAGGTTTCAAACAATACAATGATTTGTTTCTAAACTTTTGATTGTTTTAATGCCTAAAATTCTCCTAACATCAGTCAAACTTCTAGATTTTAACAAAGCCAAAAATAATTGACATTTAGCAGCATCAGATTTTGGTTCAAAATATTCTTTAATGATTTTATAATAATGATAACAAATAGTCACATTAGGTAACTTACCTTCAAGCTATGTTAGACCACTTTCATCCACCTAAATGCGTCTAGGAGTTCTTCATTGCACACTACTCAATCTAACTAGGGATGATGAACCCATATTCCAACACTCTTGACCTCCCTACTACGAAGTTAAAAACATTGCAATTCTTTCCCCTTCAATCATTATGGATCAATTTTAGGAGGAGAGTGGACATGCCCATGACTATTTTCTAAAACTTTTGACTGTCCAAAAATAGTTTGCACCAAAGGAACTTCTTCACCAGAATGATGTGCACTATTTTTCTCTCTAATTTCATCTATTGTATAATCATCTCCAAGAAAATCCCCCATCATCTGGCCATCCAAAACAACTTGTATTGATGAGATATTGATTGGAGGTACAATATAAGTTCGAAATGGATTGGTCTCTACTGAACTCTTGTTATTTGTTTGTGGTGATCGAGGATAAACAACAACGACATCTATTCCACTAGAAATTGGATTTCCCTACTCTGAAAGCCTATGCTTTGACATACGTAACCTTTCCTTTTCTCTTTCTTCATTTACCTTTTCAATGGGTATTTATTTCCTTGAGGAATTTCTACCTCGATTCTTTAGGTTCCCCATGTTTAAAGATAAAAACCGGTTTCCAATCACACCACAACAAATGTCTCTTGATATTACACAAGAAGACACAACTAACAACTCCAATTCCAATTGGACAAATTTATCTTGGTATAACACAAGAAGACACAACTAACAATTCCAATTCTAATTGGACTAATTTGTCTTAGTATTGCACAAGAAGACACAACTAAAAATTCCAATTCCAATTGGACAAATTTGTCTTGGTATTACACAATAAGACACAACTAACAATTCCAATTGGAAAAATTTATCTTGGTATTACATGAGAAGACACAACTAACAATTCCAATTCCAATTCCAATTGGACAAATTTGTCTTTGTATTACACAAGAAGAAACAACTAACAATTACAAATCCAATTGGAAAAATTTGTCTTCCAATTCTCCCCACAATTGTCTTCCAATAACATAGAATTGTCTATGAATTAAACAACAAATCAAAATTAACAAAAGCATGTTTGTTCTTGATATTTTTGTGTGAATATGTCAATCTTGTTTGAGTTTTTAAGATACAGAAGGTCTAGGAGTGTGCTTAGCACATAAAAGTTCCCAGTAGGAAGATGCACGCATTACTCTTGGGCAGGGATGAGAGACAAAAACACTCAACCTCAAGGATTTCAAGTCACAAGAGAACATGTGCACACTTAATGCAATAGATATAACATTTATTGTAGACCAAACAACTTTATGAATAAATATGTATAGGGTTTTGGAGACAACTAGGACCTAAGGACTTAGTATTGAAAGTGTTTTGAAGCATAGAGAAATGGTTAGAGAAGCAAGATGTGTGTGCAATGGTTTTGGGGCATTCAACAATAGGCATAGGCATAATGCACTTAGGGCTCATGTCTGGAGGGAGTTAAGGGTTGGGTATATGTTATTCTTAGGATTAGATAGATCTACGGGGTCTAGTTCATGGTCTAGGTCAAGCTCTAGGTCATGGTCTAGGTTATTTTCATGTTCATGGTCATGGTATAGGTCTAGGTCATGGTCTAGGTCTATGTCTAGGTATGTGTTGTGGTCTAGGTCATGGTCTAGGTCTATCTCTAGGTCTATGTCATGGTATAGGTCATGGTATAGGTCATGGTCTAGGTCTATCTCTAGGTTTATTTCACGGTCTACATCATGGTCATTGTACAGGTCTAGTTCATGTTATAAGTCATGGTCTATGTTCTAGTTCATGGTCTATGGTCTAGGCCTAGGTCTTTCCATGCCTTGTTATGTCTAGTCTAGGTCTAGGTCTTGACATGTCTAGGTCAATTCCATTTCTTTCTTTGCGATGTACCAAACTTGATATAGTATGTGATATTTTGAGAGGGAGAGAGAGGGATACATAGAGGGGGGGTAGAGAGTGTGTGAGAGGAAGAGAGAGGAAGACAGAGAGGGGGGGTGGAGGGAGAGGAATACGCAGAGTGTATGAGAGTGTGAGAGAAAAAGAGAGGAAGACAGAGACAAGGGTGGAGATAGAGGAAGACATAGAGTGTCATAGGGGGAGAGAGGAAGACAAATATAGTGTGTGAGAGTGAGGGAGAG
>CBVK0100079176.1:0-14929 GCA_900067695.1 Picea abies
ATTCATCTTTGATCCAATTTTCAAATACATCATTAAGCATTCTGATTAAGATACTAGGCTCTCTTGATATGCAACCTAAAGAGACTCCTGGAGTGATAACACACATCTAGGAACAAAAATTAAAAATAACAATGTTTTCCCTCAAAGAGTGGGCCAAGGATAAAGAGGGGACTATTAAAAATGCACTTAAAGACTTGACATAAAAAATGGTAGTAAGAGGAAAAAAAGAGTCACATAAAAAATGCAGGATCTCCTTGTTGAGGATCAAAGCACCTTATTAGAATATCAAAAATCTCTACATATATAATAAGAGAAATGGAGACTCAAATTTTGAAGTCTCTAGCTGCAAGCAAGAGACAAAAATACAAAAAAATTCCTTTGTCGGGCTAAAGCCCGACTCTAGAAAAAATAAATAAAGAGATTATGAATGCAGATGGATCTACCATTATAGGACATGACCAAGTTAAAGTAGCAACAAAAATTCACTACGAGTGGATTTACTTAGAGGAAGGAGAGGTAGACCTAAATTCCCAAGAAAAACTCTTCCAAAATACCCCCCTGCTTATCAATTTAGAAGAAAATGATATGTTAAATAAGTCAGTGATAGAGATGGAATCATATTTAATCCTTCTTCAAATGCACCCAGACAAAGCTCCAAGGCCCGATGGATTCTCATCCCACTTTTACCTCAAATGTTGGCACATAATCAAACAATATCTTCTCATAATGGTCTAGTATATTCAACGATTAGATAGAATAGGAGGTAACACTAATTCCACTTTCTTGGACCTCATCCCCAAAGAATCCAATCCCTCCTTCAAAATATTTTGACCCATTTCCTTGTGCAATGTGTCCTATAAAATTGTTTCAAAAACAATCACCAACCAAATTAAGCCTCTCCTCCCTAAACTAATCTCTCTGAACCAGGGTGATTTTGTTGAGAAAAGGCATATGATTGACAATATCATCTTGGTCCAGGAAGAAATTCACTCAAGCAGGGAGCATGGAGAAAAAGGCATGATCATTAAAATCGATATGGAAAATGAATTTAAAAGAGTAAGAGACGGTTTTCTTTTCACTGCCTTATCTCAATTTGGGTTTGGGGAGGAGATACTCTCTTGGATCTCATCTTGGATCAAAGATCCATGGATAGCACCTTTGGTTAATCGTAGACCTGCATCCTTATTCAAAATTTCAAAAGGGATTAGGCATGGTTGTCCCCTTTCCCTTCTTATTTACATCTTGATTGTTGAATCTCTTGGTAGACTACTAGAAAATTAAAGGGTCCTCAAATCAAAACCAGGGATAAAGATAATTCAAGGAGAAAAAATGATAAATCACTTCCAGTTCATAGATCACACCCTCTTAATGGGGGGCGGGGGGTGGGGGGCTTCAACAATCATTTCCACAAGGTTAAAATTAGTGTTGGATGATTTCATGCAAACCTATGGGAAATTGATTAACAAACTAAAAATTCAAATCTATGTTTGGAATATAAATGTTAGGACAGGCACAACCATTGCCACAATCTTATAATTCTCATTGGTGGAAAAATGGAAAACTTTCAGATACCCGAGAATTCTTTATTGGACCATTCAGGTACATTTCTCAAAACCTATTTCTACTAAGGATTTTTAAGCCTTCTCCATTGCAAATATCTTTTCTTTTCAGTTTTAGTCTCATAATAACTCCATGCCCAATGGGACAACATTTTTTACTTATTTTGTAAGTTCCTAAGGTGATATGAAAGGCAGCCGATCTCACGAGTTCTTGGAACCTCACAAGGAGGCTTCCATCCCCAATTAGATCCAGATGTTATCTCCGAATAAAAAATTCATTTTATTTTGTCTTAGGTGATAAGTTGAGTTTTTAGTCTCTTGACTCTTTTAATAAAGTTTGCCCTTCATTGAGTCTTTTGGGTCATGTCATATGAGATAAATACATGACTAAGTGGTTGTCATGGCCATTTTCCTAGGTCATCTTGGTCAAAATTTAAGTTATTTCCCTCCTAAAAGTAAGTCATAGATCATATAAGTCGGTTTCTGTCCATTATAAGCCATCATTTATCTCTCAAATCATGATTTGACCTTTTGTCTATCATTCTCCTTCATGATTATGAGTTTGTAGTGCATCTGCGTAATTTATTACTGAGAGCGCTACCAACTCAACCACTGTTGTCAGTGCAAATCATCATTTCATCATAAGGCACGCTACCAACTCGGAGGGGGGAGGGAGAACCCTGTTTTGAATTTAAAAAATTTCCAAGGTAAAAGCTATTAAAAGAAGTTGTTTTCTGATTTCTTGGACCATCATCAAACCTTTGAGGGCCTCTTCCATAGATGAAACTCTCCATCAAAGAATTTATCAAGTTTTGATTACAACTGATTAAATTTTGAGTTGCTTCTAATCATATCGATGCATAATTGTTTATAACAGGTGTCTATACAACAATGGTTCCAAGAAAGGATCCTTTTACTATGAAGAGGTGTGGTTCTCTGGTCAGATTTGAGCCCACTGAGACTACTCTAATCGAGCAAAATACCAACCATGTGGATTCATTCAAGCTGAGACTACTCTAATCGAGCAAAATACCAACCATGTGGATTCATTCAAGCGCATGGGGTGCTAGAGATTCTGCAATAAACTTGAAGGGCATCACCTAGAGGTTTCTAGGGAGTTTATGCAGAACTACAAGAGTGGCAAGACAAAGGTTTCCCCCTTAGAAATCCATGTGACAAAATACCTAATTGTAGAAGTCACATACATTCCTAGAACATGAGAACAATGGTTTAAAGCAAAGAGAATTGAAAAAGAATATTGGTGCCAAGATATGCTCAGACCTAAGCATAGAGGAGACGATTTAGTGAAGGGTGTGCCAAGAAAGTGGCAAATAGAGGAATATGAAAAACTACTCTTCATCATTCAGAGGTTTTTCACATGTGAATAAAGATACAACTGGGTTTTGCAGTACCATTTCAATATCCTTCTCCATTTCACTGGTAAGAAAGATATAGACTTATCCTTTTTCCTCTTCATGAGCTTGCAAAGGATGATTTCATTTTCACAAAGAAAACCCAATAAGCTTCAAAAGTCTATCTTCCACCACGCTTTAATAAAACTCATAGTCCTCGAATTCAAAAGTCTATCTTCCACCACGCTTTAATAAAACTCATAGTCCTCGAAAAGTTGAAAAAGGAAGGGGAGGATTGGTCCACCTTCTTATTTGTATCTAATTACCACATCGATTTTCCTCCTTCTCCTCCTAAAATCAAAACCCCTAAGAAGAAGACTGCAACACCTCCTATTGAATCCTCTGTCCCATCATCTGAGATATCACAATCCTCTGCCCCTTCTACTCCCTCTTTTGAAGTGGCACAAGATTATGCCCCCTCTACTCCTACACTTGAAATAGCTCAACCTTCTGCTTCTACTATCCCCTCTGCATCTGAAAAACATCAATCTTGTCAAAACCTTATTCCTCAAAGACCCTCACTTGTCCAAGTCTATAAAAGAGATAAGAGGCAAGGAAAGGCCCAATAAACTGTTGTTGAATATCAAGCAAATCCTCCATTTATCCAAGCTAAAGTTGACACACCATCTCTCAGAAGGTCCTCAAGGAGGAATCTTGTTTTAGCAGAGGAGTCTCTTCCAAGCAAGAGCAAGGATCTAGAGAGAATTGGGATAAATTGTTCAAGGATGCAGACAACCATCTTAAAGAAGTTCAGGAGAAGAATCATAAGTTACATCAAGAAAATGTTACACTTGGTAGACAATTGTCAAGAAAAATAAATGAAATTGCATGGGAATGTAATCAATTGAAGAAGAACATCAGAAGAAAGAGGATTCAAAGGAAGAAATTGGTGAATATATACAAAAAAGACCTCAGTCTAAGAGAAAAAAATAGGAAGCTAGCAGAACACTTATATTTGGCCAAGAATATGCTTAGTAAGAAGCATTTGGATATCTTCTTGAAATAGATTACTTCTTCTAATTCTCCCAAGCATGATGATTGATTCAAATATGTTTAAGGTTTTGTGTGATTGCTAAACAATGATGAGTCATATTTTAAAGCTTAGTGAAAGTATGTAAACTACCTTAAGAGAGACATGTATGGTATAGTTATTGAGATGAAGCCTGGGTAGTCTCAATGGGATTAGAAATTGGCAGTGATACGTGTTTTGTTGAGACAGGTTCTCCATTTCCAAAATCATTTTTCCACTAATTTTGAATATTTCAAACAAAATAGGCAGCTACAAGAGTTTGTAGCACAGATTGCATTTTCTCCATGCAGTGCACTACCAACTCGCTAGCCTTCTATGTGTAATAGTTTGTTCAAGGGATGACCTAATTTTCAGCTGTCAAAAGATGAATCATGACTCCAGGTGTTAGCTAAGACACAATAAAGACTTTTTACAACCATGAGGTATCTTAGGAGGAGCTAAGTTTTGAGAATTCAAATGGGATACCTATCCCTTAAGAATAGGATCTTATCCTATCATTATGAATTAGTTTAGATTTGATTTGATAGGTGTCTTTTAGATTTAGTTTTTGAGGATCTTAGTCAAGATTGTAAAACTTATTTAAGCCCATTGAGGCATATTTGTAATAGGTTCAAGATTGAAGACTCTATTGTACTCTTTACTGTAAAAACACTTTGATATACATTGGAATGATAAAGCTCCTTCACTGATATTGCTCAGATCCATCTCTCTTTGTTTTCATGTACTTGTGATTTGAATATTATGTCCAGTTCTCTGTTTATTTAATGATTGATGGTTGTCATATTATGTCCGCATTAGTAAACAAAGGATCACAATCATTTTGTTGGTTATATTCAACCTTTTACATGTGTTTTAAATGTATGTAATGTTGTTGATATAGTTATCCTTATCCATCCACCTGATTATATAAAACCTCTGATCAATAGCTTTTGAAGGCCTTATTTTTTCTAGATATGTTCAGATTACCTTGAGTGAAGGAATGAGTGTGTGATTTATTCATATTTGATCCAATTTTCAAATACATAATTAAACATTTTTATTAAGTTACCAGACTCTCTTGATCTACAACCTAAAGAGACTCCTAGAGTGATAACAATGTGAATGAGAGAGCCTTGAACCTAGAGATTATAGGATGAAGAAACAAGGTAAAAAAGGAGGGGTCTTGGAGCCATAGAGGATTCAAGCAGAAGGGGATGGGACCTAGGTTTTCCAGTTGATATAGAACAAGGGAGATGGGGTGATGGTTAGAACCAACCCGAGGAAGGATGAGGGAAGAGGGGATGGGAAAGTCTTCCATTAAAGAGCCACTGATGAGGAAACAATCTAGATGTGCTGTAATATGTCCCGAGACCAACCTTTTTTTGGACCAGTTAAATCAACTTTGGAAGGTTTGATGTCGATCAGGTCTATGGTGGACATAAGGTCATCCATATATTCCCTGAACGAGTCACCAACAATATTTCCCCCTTTCATGTCTTTTGAATGCAAATTTGTATTAAAATATCTTACTAAAATTTATCTTTTGATGTTGGGGTGGATGTTTCTATCACAAATACCGAGGAGGTAATTCCAACAAGCTATTTTTTCTCGAGAGACAAAAGGCATATAAATATTGAATATGGAAAGGACTTACTAGATTGTATATGTTTCATATTTTTTTTCCAGTCAATGAATCGTACTTTGCCAACTTTCCAACTTGAAAACAAGAGGGTCCTAGAGAGTGAAAATACCACTTGAGGCCCCTCTCTAGATAACCAAAAAGTATTTGCTTGAAAAAAGAGTGTAGGTGATTTCTTGAATGACTTCATAATCCTTCAATTTTATTTCTCATAGTAGAAGGACATGGGGGAATTCTGCTCTGACTAGATACCGAATTAACGACAACTTGTGTCTACTCTCAAGTCCTCTATGATTCCAAGAGATTGCCTTCATCATTTATTAGATTTGGGGATTCCCCCTCTGGGGGGTTGGATCCAACTTGATTTATTGAAGCTCGGGGCTCTTTTCGAGTATGGCTATCAAGGTTTCCCTACTTACCAAGCTCTACTTCCCTTCTCGTTGTTGATTCTCGGCTTTGAAGATTTTATTTTCTCTCGAATTTTTTGACAGGGGGGTTTTGGGAAGAGTGCTGATCTATTTATTCTTTTGTGTTTTCTATGATTTCTCCCTCTTCCTGTTATGTTTGAGGGTCATGAGGAGGAGGGAATTCCAGGGGAATTTCCGATCCACCCTCCTTCAGGTGGATCTAGGGAATAGGAGGGGGAAATTCCTCAGGATCTTTCTCAAGGTATGATAAAACTTCATATTGATTTTTGGATGAAGTTGGGTGATGACTTTGGGAAGATGACGTAGGGCTAGGATGAGATATTGGATTGGAGGGAGATCCTACAGAGGTTGTGGATTTGTTTGTATTGGCACCCTTATTGGTGGATTTCCTTTTATGTTTGGGTTGCTTCCATTGATCTGTGCCTTTTGTTGATGGCTATTTGGTGTTGAATTTGGGACAATTATTGGAAAAATGCCCATATTCGTGTCACAATTTACACTTAAAAGGGAGTTCTCATAGTCAGCTGGCTAAATGTAAGTCCAATTATCCAGGGTAAGATTAATGGATTTCGAGAGATATTTTTCCAAATCAACCTCAACACATATGCATGAACATGCTTTCATTTAATCCTTGTGTTCATCTCTATCAATGTATTTTCCCAGGGAGTTCCCAATATTGCATATGGTTTCATCATTCTAGCAGTGGAGGGGGATGAAAGGAAGGTAGATGTAGACTAGGACTGCAGATGAAATATAATTTTCTGGGAATAAATATGAAGTCCAACGATTTAAGTACATGCCTCTAGATCCCATGAAATATGAAAACTTCTAAAAATTAGGTCTCAATCAAAATTTTCTTCAAATAGGAAAGCAAATAAGCCTTTTCCATAGAAGGAATCAGAGAGCTTACCTTTCATATGGGGCCTCTAGTTTTTGTCCACCCATAGGGCCATGGCCCGAGGGGAGGGACATGTTCCAGTGAATTTCTTGATGAGGCTATTTTCAACAAACTTTAGAGCGAGTGAATTGGAGCTATCTTGGATAGGGACAAACAAAATTTCATCTAGATTTTTGAAAAATTGGGAGGGCGCTTGCTTGGTGGATTTAGAGAGAGCAAAGATCAATGAGGAAAAAGTAGTGATGTTTGAGGAGGGGAGAGGGGACCCAAAACCCCCTGCAGGAGAAGAATCAACGAGGACTGAAGCAGAGAGTGCATGCAAAGGAAGATAGAGTTTATTAGAGTGATAGTTAGCCACTAATCCACATTCAAATTAAAAAATAAATACCCCATATTATTTATTACTAGCTTCTTTCTTAGATTTATAAAAATGACAGAATACAAAAATGAAATAAATGAGCAAAAGAACACACCATCCACACACAAATGAACACAAGATATATCCTAGGAAACCCAATATGAGAGAAAATATAGCTAGAAGGTGAGGTCTATGCTCTCTCTCTCTCTCTCTCTCATTTATTTATTTATTATTATTATTTTTCAGTTATGGAAATGCAGATACAAAGAAAGAGACATTCATTGTGGAGTTGCATTTGAAACTGTGGCCTATATGGATACTATATAATCTATTCCTCCAATTTTATTCTCTCAAAATACCACTCCTAGATTCTTTTCTCAACTATGGAACAAGTACAATGCTAAAGAATGGAACCCTTTCTCCTCCTAGTGGCCAAGTATTTAACATAGCCCAATAATTGTCTAGGGTTAGAGTTTTGACTTCCTCAACCCTCAATTAGTGATCAAGTTTGTACCTTATAGAATATTCTTGAAAGTCCACACATGGCTAGATCCACATGTGTGAGTAATGGGGGCTAATGTGGCATTCACTCATACCATAATGGTAAACAAGGTAGGTCAACTTGCGAGAGGCATAACTTTTTCACACGATCTCTAATTGAGGTGATTTTTGCACCATTGGAAAGGTATCAATGTGTAGATAAATGTCGAGGGAGTGTGCATGAGTTTCAGATGATGTAACCCCAAAAAATTCCATTTAATGCCTCCAAATGGATCTGGAAGTTTTTGAACCCCAATTTTCCAAATTGGAACTTGCCACTAAAATGGGTCTGTCAACTAATTCCTCCAATTTTTTCCACCTAGAAAGTACCAAGATAGATGAAAAATTATATGACGATCCAATTTAGATCATTGAGGATTTTAACTATGTAATATATTTATGTATCACTACAAGGAGAACACCTTCTAGCATATGTTTTTATAGAACCTCCCCCCAAAATTTATCCCTTAGCTATTTATAGTGGAGGTTGTTAGCGAAGGTAGGTGACTGGAGCTTTTTGTGGAGGTTTTTTTCCCAATGCTCCTTTAAGGTACATATGCACCAGTGTGCACATAAAACATACCGCACTAGTGCTTAAATGTTCAAACACACTGTCATTGTTCATATCGGAGGTTGTTAGTGGAGGTGAGTGCCCAAAGGTTTTTTTATCCATGCGCCTTTAAGGTACATATGTAGTAGTGCGTGCCTAAAACATAATGCACCAATGCTTAGATTTTCAAACACACCATCATAAGTTATATAAAAAATAACAAGCACTGATCAAAGCACATCAGTGCCATTGAATATTACAAACCAATGTGTATAACTATCCTCAGGCGCACCACGGTAGGGTAAATAAAAAGAAGTTACCATATTGATTTTCATTGTGACACCTCATCCTGTGCTTCCAAACTCTCAAGAAAGCACCGATGCTCACTCAATTTTCAAATATGCCCTATTTTCAGTGCTCATCGGTGAGTTGGATAGCTTCGTCGATAGATTCCACACATTTCCAAAATTTGGAAACTACCACGAATTTTCATTTCCTCTCAACAGTGGAACCATGCCTCCTAGAGACATAAGAGTATAGGCAAATTGTTTATTACCTCCCCATTTTCATTTTCATCTGATTAAAACTTGAATTTAGCTTGAAATTTGGGATTTCTTTCAAATTTGTTTTTCCAATTTAGCGCGGTGAACCTATACGATTTGGCTCACTTTGATGCAATTCATCTTATGCTAAATTCACAGTAAGCACTGCAACTGGTGCATCTAATATAACTACACTTAATTGGTGCTTCATTTTAAATCCCTACACTCGGTGCATTATAGACGACAATGCCCGCTAAACAACATGTCCGTGCTTTTCGAACACAAAAGCACTGATGTGTTCCATTTAATCAAGCGCACCACTCAGATTACATCTCATAAAATTTAACTCAGTGGTGAAACTATTTTAAACAAATGCATTGGAGCTATTAAAAAAATCACACTGGGATATATATTGACTGATTTGGCATATCAGGTAATTTCCTTTGACCCCCCATAACCAGTGCTCTATGCTTAACAAAGCATTGCTAAAAAAAATGGTGGTTCTTCAATAACATGGTAGCACCGAGATGTTCATAGTAATACATCACACCACTTAATTTTCAATAAAGAAATATAATGGAGTGATTCCCATAGGGACAAAAAAAAGCACTGATGTGTTATACTAGAAGACACACCACTAAACATCATGTTGGTATTCTAGAAACTATACTGCATTGGTGCGTTCGCTTAGTGAAAGCGCACCACTAATTTTACATTCCATAAAATTTGGGGTGGTAGTGCATTTATGTTAACCAAATGCACTGGTGTTGTTAAAAGAATCCAATCAAGAAAATATTGAGTGACGTGGCATAACAGGGTGTCACGGTGGATGACCCGTTACTAGTGCTCTTAACAAAAAAACACACCATTAAATAAAACGTTGGTTCTCCAATAACATGGTAGCACTGGTGCATTTATATTAATACATCACATTGCTTAATTTGCAATAAAACAATTTAACCTATCGGTGCCCCTAGGTCCAAACAATGAACCGGTGTTGTAAAGAGAATGACACTGTGTCAATTTTTAACAAATTAGCAGTGCAGTGTGTCTTATGGTAAGAAATTCTAATATCCTTAACAATGCGCCGATTGAGATAAATGCATCGATGCATTCTGTTATTTGAATGCATCGCCTAGTTTTTGATACAATTTTTTTGCTCGGTGGTGCATCAAATACATATAACACACTAATGTTGTGTATTGTAAGACAAAGAGAAAAATGCATAATAATTTACCTTATCGATTTTTTTATGGGACACCTCGTTACCAATGCGTTAGAAGACAAACACACTGATAACAATTCATACAAAGCTAAAAATCGAGCACCATTGCGTTAAATTCACCAAAATGCAGCAGTGCTATTAACTAAGTTGCAATGAGACAAATATTTAAACAATTATCATTGTTGTACATCTTTTAAAATGTTCCTATTACCGGTGCATCATAAAAGACAACACACTGTTAAAAGGTGTATGGTGCTTCAAGGAACATAGAGTATCGATGCTTTTCATATGAGAAAGCGCACCACTTGTTTTATCATTAAAAAATTCTTTTAAAGCGGTGCATTCCATAGAACCAACTACACAGTGTTACACAATTCATATGTGAAATGACGTTGCTGGTTGTTTTATAGGACAACCCTTAACCGATGTGCTATATAACACAATGCACCGCTACAGATATCGGTGCTCGACTAACAATGACACACCAATGCGTTAAATTTAGCACACCACTCTTCGGTGCCTTATGTATGATATAGAGCACTGGGAGTAGTGTGTATTACATTATTAATAACACTGATTACTTTTTCACTTTTTGTTTGCAGACAAAAACTAATTTTATTTTTTGATAAATACAAATTAGTTATATATGTGTGTGTTTTATATATATATTTTTTTATATGTGTGTGTGTGTGTCCCTAAAAATAATTTTATGTGAATCAGATACAACGATGACACTGAGCCCAGTAACATCCAAAAGAAAAACAATTTAATTCACAAACTACATATGCAACCCTCTACAATTAAATTTTGTGGAGGTTTTTCTTTGCGAAGTTAAAAACAAAGGTCACTCTTCAATGCCTCTCATAATTTAGCACATGGACTCGATCCTCTACCACTTCCTCAATGCTCCTTCTCACATATCCTCCTCCACAAGCCACTTGAATTTATCCAAGATACCATCCTCATCATTCCTGTAGCCATAATATGAATTGGCATCAATTCGATTGTAAATTGGATATCTACAGGTCCTCCTCTTCTTCACCTTGAGGGGGCTTATTGAACAACTCTTTGAGGATGGGGAGGAATTGGGGAGGAATTTTGTAGCTCTGAAGTATTTGTAACCAAGGCCCTTGCCAATGGAATTGGTCACATCGAATTTTTTCCCTTCCAATTTCGTCATCTTGGCCCCTACTTTGGAATAATTAGCACTGCCAAGCTCTATGATTAGAGCTTCCTAGTGTCCCTTTTACCTGTTTGGAAAGAAAGGAACTTGGTGGATGTATTAATTGTAATACTGTGTCAACCTCAAGAATGACCTAAGGTCCATATTTTATATTAATTATAATACTCCTCCATGAGATCCTCACCTATGTACTTAATAAGAATCTCATGTTTCTTATTCTCCATAACCATGAGCTCGATTGATTTATCATCTACAAGGGGCACATGGACAACAAACTCTCACTGTCTCTATTATTGGCTTCCCTTGTCCTGGTCTCCCATTTCTTCCGCCACATCCTCATCTTCCTCGAATAGGACCGACTTAATGGAAATGACCTCCCCACTCTTGATCATCAATATGAACTCCCTCTATATAGACTCGATCCTCTTCCACTCCCTCAACACTCTTTCCCACATCTCCTCCTCTACATGCCACTCAAATTTCTCCAATATACCGTTCTCACCATCCCTGTTGTCATAATAATTGGCGTCAATTTGCTTGTAAATCGTAGACTTAGACCTCATCTTCTTCGCTTTAGGCGGATTATCGCATATCTCTTTGACATTAGGGAAGAATTTCTTATTCCTACCTGATGTCAAAGAGCTATTATATAATCCCCTTGAGGTGAAGACGAGGAGGTCTAGGTATGCAATTTACAAGCGAATTGATGCCAATTATTATGGCGACAAGGATGACGAGAATGGTATCTTAGAGAAATTCAAGTGACCTGTGGAGGAGGAGATGCATAATAAAGTGTCAAGGGAGTGGTAGAGGATCGATTCTATATAGAGGAAGGCTAGGTTGATGATAAAGAGTGGTAATGTCATTGCCATTAAGCTAGTCCTATTCAAGGAATATGAGGATGTGGTGGAAGAAATGGGAGAGAAGGACAAGGGAAACTAGCAGCAAAGAGAGCCATAGTTTGTTTCCCATGTTCCCCTTCTAGATGAGAAAGAGATCGAGCACATGGTTTTGGAGAATAAGAAATATGAGCTTCTTAGTAAGTACATGGTAGAGGATATCATGGAGGAGCAGGCCAAGGCAATGCTTAATATTTAGCGATAATGCATGCTGACAAAGCTTATAGATCATTGGTTGTTTTTCCAAATGTGCTTCTTAACTTATATTAAATATTCAATATGGACCTTAGGTCATTATTGAGGTTGACACAATATTATAATTAAGACATCCACTAGGATCCTTTCTTGATGAACATGAAAAAGGGGCACTGGGAAGCTTTGATCGTAGAGCTTGGTAGTCCTAATTATGCTAAAGTAGGGGTCAAGATGACAGACTCAGAAGGGAACAAAGTTGATGTGCCCGGTGCAACTGATAAGGGCCCTGACTATAGATACTTCAGGGCTACAAAATTCCTTCCCATCCTCAAAGAGATATAAGATAATCCCGCTCGAGGAAAATAAGAGGAGGTGTAGGTATGCAATTTACAAGAAAATTGATGCCAATTCATATTATGGCTACAAGAATGACGAGGACAATATCTTGGAGAAAGCCGAGCAGCCGACGGAGGATGAGATGCAAGGTAGAGCACCGAGAAAGTGACAAAGGATCGAGTCCATGTGCTAAGTTATGGGAGGCACCGAAAAGTGATCTCCTCCATAAAACACAACCTCCACAAAACTTTAATTGTGGAAGTTTGCATACATACTTTGTCAATTTTATTGTTTCTCAATTCTTTTTTGTGTAACAACCGCACCGATGTGCTTTCAATCACACCAGTTCTCTATAAACAATATAGCACACATGTATATTATGTTTTTTCAAATCATGTTGATGTATCACTCATTAGAATTTAAATTAAATTTAAGATGTATCACTCATTAGAATTTAGAGTTGCCATATAATATTTAACTTTAGTTTTATAAAATCGCTTACTTTGGATTGTAATTGAAAAACCTTATAACTATTAATGCCATATAATGTTTAAATCTTCTTCAAGGTGAATTTTTTAATTTCCAACAAGACACAATATGTTGATAAACATTTTACAAAGAAAATTACTCTTATGAAATATTTATTTCACATTTATTTATTGATAACATTATAATAATTGTTCATAATTATAATTGCTATATTTAAAAAAAATTATTATAATCATAATTATTAAATATGAAAACAAAATCATTAATAATAATGAATTTCAAAAAAGATTATAATTATTAAATATGAAAATGAAATCATTAATAATAATAAATTTTAATATACACAATTTGCTTTAAATGACTTTATGATTTTTTGCTCCACCACCAACTTAATTATGAATCTCCTCATAAAGAAATAGAAGTATTTGATTTTGTTAGTAAAGAAATTAATTTAGTTTTTACGGTTCAAATAATATTAAATTAAATTAATTTTATATTAATATTTAAAAATATAAAAAATATTAAGAAAATTAAAAAAATAAAATAAACAAAAGTCCATGTGTAGCTATTATAGGGAGCTTAGTCCCCATCTTTGATGTAATGATTATAACATGCAACAAACCATTTAATAAAACAAATATCAAATTAAGCTATACATTTAGATTAGTTCCATTGAAAATTAAAAAATACAATTACTCAATCATCTCTTTCTTACGCCCCAAGGGGATGTCTAAAGGTAGAACCAACACAAGTCATTTTTGAAAAGCGGTTGGTGGTCTACAAAAGTTATTGTTTGTTAACAACTCATCACCAAGAGACAAAATATGTATTGCATGCACAACAACAAATCTGGATACCTTCCCTTTCATAAAAAACTCTTTGTCATTGGAGTGTTCCTCAAAAGAACAATTTTCAGTAAATAATTAGGACTTGCAACTATTTACGAACCCTGCGATGTTCCCATGAGTTTGTGGATGACCACCAATATATAACAGGTTTTTTCTATTAAATTTTCCAAAAGAATAACCATTCATGCACATACTATACATGGAAATGCTATGTTTGTATTTAACAATATTCAAGTAATCAGATCTACTATAAAGATGAACAAAAAATGACATAAGTGCCACTGATGTTTTGGGATGGATGATTACATGTGAAAGGATAAACAACCCAATATTTGCAACATCTATTTTAGACTTTCCAATCATATAACTATTACCACAAAAATTGCAACATCTATTTTAGACTTTCCAATCATATAACTATTACCACAAAAAAATAATTTTGTTCCAATGTCGGGAACATGCATGAAAGACGACCAAGCACCATACAAAGCTCATTTGTAACAGATTTGATATTTTCTTTGCAGATGGATAGGAAGAAGGAAGTCATTGCTACCTTCCAACAGTTGAACAAACTTTGGTGTGTACATGGACATTTTTTTCTCTTAGCTCATACATTATTTTAGATCTCCTAGTAGAGTTGTTTTGGGTAGTATTGATATCATAATTTGGATCACAATAAAAACTCTCCATTGACTCAATAGACGAAGATGGGTTGGCCAATTTAGGACGAAACGTAGGTGATTTGGATTCCAAATTTTCAAAAAAGGGTCATATGGAAGTGTTCCCATGTGTCTTTTCTATATCACCTATTGGATTCTT
>CBVK0100079198.1:0-12783 GCA_900067695.1 Picea abies
CTGTTCAATGGTCTTCCTTTGACTTCTGGAATCTTCTCTTCTTCTAAGAAATCTTTTGTTGAGGTCATTTCCTGCTTCCGAAAATTCCCTCCCCTTTTCTATTCTCCCAAATCCTTTTCTCCCTTTCTTTTCCCTCTTCTACACCTACCCATTTTTCCCTTTTCTTTTTTTCCCTCTTACTATCCCTTTCTAGTTCTACACTTAGTTTCATTTTTAGAATGCAGGTTCCTGGGTTGGCGGACTTATAGTTTCTCATCTCCATATATAACTTCACATCACGAGTCCGTCCGACCACCGTGTTGTCCCATACTCAGCCGATTCTATGATCACGGGTTCCTAGGTTGGCGGGATCGAGCTTTCATGCTCCCGTGTTCCATGATAGACACATTGCATCGAACATTTATTCAATCTATATTTCGATCCCCAGACTCCCCAAACTTCCAAAGTTTCATTCCACCTACGTGAGTCTGTTCAACCACCGTGCCATCCCATACATAGCCAATTTCACACCTCATACCATCATGGATTCGTGGGTTCCCGAGTTCACAAAAAGTATCAAATCACATCTTGCTCTTCTCTGTCCTTGCCACCCTCGTGCCCTTCCCAATGCAAATTTACTATGCTTTTAATGTTAATAACTTATCATATAGGCTCGAAAGGATGGCCATTAATAAGCAAAAGGATCGAGGAGATATCCTATTAAAACACATTAAAATAGGATTTACAGAGGATTATATTATCCCCTCCAACGTTCATTTTTAACATAATTTGGAGCAAGGGAACACTCTCGTCAACTTATGGCAGCAACTCGACAACGATTCTATGGAGATACATTGAATATTTTCGAGTGCGAGGATATGATTTTTTAGTGGTCTGAGGCATATTCCTATTATTCATTCCCTTCTACCCAGTAGGAAGTAATATGGACATCTGGAATTGCGTACTAAGGTTGTGTCCCAGAATTATTTGATTGTAAGGAGTTGGTCACATGGTGCACTGAGAGATATATTCCAAGCAAGCGAATAATTCAGTTGCAAGACCATTCCCCTGTCACTCTACCGCCTCAGGTATTCTATAAGATGTTGAGACTTCTTGAGCCAACATTCACCTTCAAGGGAGAATATTGACGGAAGTTATTAAAGAAGCATGAAAATGGACTGGATCTGTTACCTAAATTCCTAGAGAACCCAACGATTGTCCCTAAGGATATCACAAGATTGCAGGTTGGATCATTTAAAAATCCCTTCCGGAAAATTGCATGGATTTTTACGAGGATAACAAGACATGAAACTGCATCCAACATCTCTCAAATGATTCTTTATATTCTATATTTTACGGTAAAAGAACAAGCCATCTTCGATTGGGGTAAGTTGATTTCCATTGAAATCTCTTTCCAATTTTTGCAATACAAGAAGGAGAAGAAATTTTTTATGTCATCTTATTTGATTTTTGCGATAGCGCATTGTTGTCAATTCTTGAGATTATCTATGTGCAAGAAGGTAAACTGCGAATTCGACCCAGTAACCTTCTGGTATCAAACATTATGGAGGCACAAGGCCTCCCACCATTTTTATGAAGTTTTTAATGATTTTGTCTTAGTTTTTAAATATTTTATTTTTGGAAAGGATGCTCCTCGGATGTCTGATCAGGCGAGTAAGTTCTTGGAGAGGAAGGGGACACTAGAATAAATGGAGAATTATAACGTTATAAGGATTTTTGGGTCCAAGGAAAATCCTTCCTTCATTGTGTGCCACATATCTGACAAAATGTTTGTTGTTGAAATAACAAGGCAATACAACTACTGGTTGCATTTTTTCCATGAAAAGAGAAAAAAACAATTCATACCTTTGCCTTGGAAAGTTGTGGATTTCATATTAAAAAATATGAACAATATTAATGAATTCGTGGGACACTTCCATAGCCTCAAATCAAAATATGCTGAAAAAGTAAAAGAGTTCGATCCTAGTGGTATTTTTGTAGAACATCTATTGGCTGTCGATTTCAACAATTCTTTCATTAATGCTATTCTGAATGAAGACATAGACAATGCCTTAGGCACTCCCGCTCATGACACTGTCTATATTGAAATGATACTCAACACCAATGATTCATACAAGTAGAGAAGAAAAGGTCCGGGTGAGAAAAGCTCCCAATCCCCGACTCTCACTCCAAAAAGTACAACATCTCAGAGAAGGGCTCCAACGGCCCACCAAATTAAGAAAGTAACCCACAATTCTTTAGGCAGAGCAGAAGATAAGAACCCTCCTTTAGGAAAAATTGAAAGTTCTCATAAACTTCCTTTGAGGAAGAAAATAAAAAACATTGTGCAAGAAGAGGAGGGACCTCGAGGTGAAAGTGACATCCATGACCTCTGACTCAAGGATATGGAACTCAAAATTGACATCAAAAAAGTGTTCCCCAACGTCTACCAGCTAGATAACACTGCTCGCCAGAATCCTCATATGGAAATAATTGAGAGAGAGACCTTTGATGAAGAAGAGTATTTTGTATTTCAGAGCGTTGTTTTTTACAACGAATCCAAAAATTTGATTATTGAGAAAAGAGATGTAAAGAATAAAAACATTGTGCAAGAAGAGGAGGGACCTCGAGGTGAAAGTGACATCCATGATCTCTCCCTCGAGGATATTGAACTCGAAATTGACATTGAGAAAGTGTTCCCTAATGTCAACCAACTAGAGAACACTTCTCACTAGAACCTTCATATGGAAATAATTGAGAACGATACCTTCGACGAAGAAGAGTATTTTGTATTTCAGAGCACTATTTTTGACAGTGAATCCAAAAATTTAATTATTGAGAAGGAGATGTAAAGAATAAAAAGGGGAAATAACGTTCATAGATTGACCTAAGGAACATGCGACCTTCCCAAATTTCCCAGAAACTTTAATGCCTCTTCCAGTACTTGCTAGTCCTTTAGCAATGATCGATCCTACCACACCTTCGAAAAAATTAAAAGGTTCAGAAATCCTTCTCACATCAGCTTGGGACTATGTAGAGAAGAATATCAAGAAAATAATGTAATTAATAACGAAGGCTTGGGAGATGTCAAAGAGCATGGTCTGTCTAGGAATGAGAGAACACACTTTTCATGAATATCTGCAGGCAGATTTGAAAAATGAGGAAGGTTTTTACCTCGATGTGGTTGTACCATTTGGTGTTAAAGTCACCAATATGTCAGAGTCAAGAAGAAGCGAGGAGGATATCCCTTCTCGGAACTGGATAAAACAACTAAACGCATGCTGTAAGGAAAATGTTAAAAACTTGAATATTATTATCCAAGCATGCAACCAGGCCATAACTAGAAGAGAAGAATTATTCAAAAGGCTAAATGAGATAGATCTAGATGGGAGCACCAATGAGTTCCAAGACCCCAAATTGATACTCAACTCGTTGTTCTTAAAAAATCAATCATTTGACGAACGAGTTGAGATCTTTAGGGGGTTATTATTTGAAAAATTCTATGACATTCTTGAGTATTGTGAAGATGACGTGGAAAAATGGCTAGTTGATTGTTCAATTAAAAATCAAGATATTGAAAAAGTTTTGTGGCACATTTCTATTGATCTAAGGGACTTGGAAGGTGAGCTATTCAATATTAAAATCCGACATGAAATCAATGTGGCACCAATGAGGATCTACATCGAGGAGTGGTTTCAAAAAAGATGTCGACAAACTTACCAATGAAGGTCAAAGGATGGTTGAGACGGTTCCTGTAACCACTGAGGAAATCCATAAAATGACATCAACGAGAAAGTGAAAAACCATGAGATACCATCAAAGTAAGTTCATAATAATCACATCTTTTTGTCTTTATCAATCTCTTCATCCAATTACTCCACCTCTTTAAATATAAAGGTTTAACCGAAGACTGATAATTTCCTTTTTCTTGTTACCAGGTCTTGTTGTCTTCCATCGCCCAATTTCTTCTTTCTACGAACTTCATTCTTATACATATTTTATTTATGGTCTGCGTGAGCCCCAATCCTTATCATTATGGCAAACACATTTTAATTTCAGAGAATGTGTATTGAACTATATATTTTTTAGAAATTCCAAGTGAGCTATTTTGGGAACAATCTCGACTATACTTTGTAACCCAGTTTTTCTGAATATAAAGTATTTGAGTTTGATATATCATTATCTTCATTTGATCTGCCCACGTACCACTCTGTCAAAGTTATCTTATGCATGCAAATAATTTTCTTTTAATTTTTATGTGATCATAAATCTTTATCCCTACTATGATGGTTATGAGGAAGTTCTGTTTATTTACTGTAAATGTATGAATGCGTGTGTTTCCTGGTCCATTCTCAGGAACTTTCTTTTAAAAAAAAATAAAAACATTTTCTGTTTTATTTTATATATATATTACTTTCCTTTGACAGAATTCTTTAAAAGTACCACATTTTACAAATCTTGGACATAGGAGTACCACCTCTATAAAAGCACAGGAGGATTTGCATCCTCATGAGGTTTTCATTTTGGTCCTAACGGATTCAAGCGTCAACATTTTTGGCGACCATACTGAGGACATGAACTGAAAATTCAAAACGTGGTCCAACTTTTTTAAAAGAATATATGACTTTACCCCAAGGTAATCAACCCCACTTAGAAATTGGATTGAATAATCAACGAAGCATTTTGCATGAGTTGTATAATCTGATAATATCAACAACCCAGACTCAAGAAGAGTTAGAAGAGTCTTGATAGATCTTAGTCCAAGAAGAATAAAGAGAAATCCTTTGAAGACAAAGGAGAGAAGAACGACAATATCAAAGAAATCAAAGATTGGATATAGAAGCACAAGAACAAGGTCAATATTGAAGATGGACGAATACAAGGGACCCATTACCCAAAGTAAAAGTAAGAAAATCTCTATCCTTAGAAGTGAAAAGTATGATCCTGAAACCTCCTCAAACATGGTAGCAAGAGACGAACAACCCTGAATCAAGCATCATGAGGAGAGACAAGGAGGCGAAAGAGATGCCGCAAGAAACCAAGGAATCCCGGGGTTTGGAAATAGAAGGAGGGTAAGAGAGTCCCCTCTTAATATCATAGGTGAACAACATGAACTCCCATTTATCCCTAAGGGTACCTTAAAGGAATTTTCTAGAGATGGGACAATTGATGCAAAGACACATCTCCACTTATTTCTTGACGTTTGTGATTTTCACCGAGTTGAATATCATGACATCATGGTGAGGTTATTTTTGCAAACTTTATCAGAAGGAGCTTATGAATGGTATACAACATTTCCTAGTAGATCCATTTGCTCATTTAACGACCTTGAAGCTATGTTCCTAACTATGTTTCCCCCCCCAATTTCCTACCATACCATCCTCACAGACTTCACCCAGATTCGGTTGAGGAAGAATGCAAGGATACCATATTTTAATCTCAGGTTCAATGAGACCTTGAGTAGAATCCCAGAAGACAAAATACCAAATGACCCGATAATTCTTGGTTTCTATAAGAATGCAATGTCCTCGAATGTAAAATATGCCATCAGAACATACCAAATGGATACTCTGGAGGAAGAAATGGCTAAGGCCACTAAGATGGAAGAAATTATGATTAAAATAAGCGTTGAACTCAACATTATACTGGGAAGAGTACAAAGGAATATGGGAGGATTAAATATTGATAATCAAGGAGCTTCTAGCTGAGAAAGAATGAAGAGTTTAAACCTAGGGCGGCTTCATAATCAAATGGTGGGAGGAGGAGTTTTTAAGGGAACCATACCTGACGTAAAGGTTTATCCTATGGCGACACAGGAAACAAACCAAATAATTGAAATTGAACAGATGAATAGGACCATCAAACAAAGTTAGAACAAAATAACCAAGCTGAGAAGGGGAGATAATTACATGCCAAACCCAAGAATGCCAATTACTGAACAAAGGAGGAACCTTACCCTAGAAAATAGAGTCAGGTTTGAGAATATTGAAGACCCATCGAGACCAAGGGTTCTTAGACTAACCACTCCAAACGCGGTTGTTTTCGATGATGTCTATGACGAGCAATTGACTAAGCAAGAAGGTTATTACTTACCTTATGAAAGATCCGGGACAATGCAGATGGACAGATGAGAGACGTCCATGTATAAATGTGGATATGGAGACAATGATCCTAACTCACAAGAAAACATCACCCAAACAAGAGGATTTGTAAATATACCAAAGAATAAAGGTGACTCCGACAAAGAAAAAGAAAAAGCAAATGAAAAAGTGTCGAATGAGAAAGTGACAGTTGGAACGACAAGGCAACAGATAGTGTCAAGCTCAACTCAAATGACATATAATGTATTGGAGGACTTAAGCAAGTTGAGGATAACCTTTCCTTTTACAGAAGTGGTGAAGATTCCTCAGTAGGGGAAGAACATCTTGAAGTTGTTGGATGATACATCATAAATAACGAAAGTTGTTGTTACCACTCCAAAATAGAACCATAGCCTGTCGACTGCTAAGCTGAGACACAAAATTCCACCCTTCTACATCTCAATTGAAAGCCATGATGTTGCATTACATAATTGTTTAGTTGATACTACTGCAACAAATAATATAATTCCACTTAGTTTTGGGCATGAGATTCACTAAGTATTATGAAACCGGCGAGAGAATATATGCAATTGATTCTAGAAAAGTGCCGACATATAGAGAAATCAAGTATTTTTATGCCTGTATTAGATCAGCTCCCTATATCATCACAGTTTGTAATATTATCATGGTAGACCTGCCTCTAACATATGGGGTTGTGCTGGGAAGATATTGGAGCTCCATGATAACTGGATATATAATGAATGATGATAGTTGTATGATGCTACTTGACAAGGAGGGAGCAATGATTAAAGTACCTCGTGAGCCCATAAAACCTTTCTCCTTCAAGAAGAAGGATAATGAATTAATGGAAGATTACATAGATGTCGGGATTGGAAACTATGCTATCTTGGACATGAAGAAGAACATAAACCTAGAATGATTTCAAGACTTGGAGGCCCCATAATGTTTATTTGAAGGCTACTGGAGAATGTCATTCGACAAAGCATGTTCTAAATCTGGGAACATAGTTCAAATTGTTATCATAAGCCCAGATAGGACAACACATCCTCGCGTTGTAAGACTAGAGTTTCCATGCATGAATAATGAGGCAGAATATGAAGCTTTGATCCAGGGGATGATCCTCACACAAGGAATGAAAATAGAACATCTCATTGTGACTGGAGATTCAAATTTGGTCATCAACCAAGTTACCCAAAAGCACAAAATCAAGAAGGAAAGACTTAAGCTGTATTTCAAAAGGGTTAATGAACTGACATAATATTTCATCTCTTTCAACATTTCTTTCATTCCAAGGGATAAGAATCACAAGGCCGACTCGCTAGCCTTGGAGGCTTCATTATCAAACCTAGATGATGTCCTGAGATAAACATATTTCCAGGTGGAAAGGGCATTTTGGCCATCCATGCTTGATAATATTGAGTACTTGCAAGTGTTTGACAATGATGGAAAATTGGAGATATTTTGTTAAGCGATGATGATGAAGAAGACGATAGCTCCATTGTCATCCTGAAAGACTGCATACAAGATAAATCTTTGTTTACAAAATGTGATCATGCCAAGAATATTATCAAAGAAGTTTCAGTTCGGAAGGCGCAAGAAAAAAGAAAAGTCAATATTGGAACGAACCAGTCCCCAAAATATGTCAATTTGGCAGTTGATTGCACCCCCGAAGAGGTTGATCAATATGTTGCATTTTTCAAAGAATATATTGATGTGTTTTCTTGGACCTATGACTATTTAAAGGCCTATAGGCTATGATAAAACAATATTCCAACATATCATTCCTTTGAGGGAAGAATCCAAATCGGGGAAACAAAAAATAAGAATGATGAATCCCAAGATGAAACCTTTGGTAAAAATTGAGTTGGAGAAGTTGAAGAAGGAAGGGATAATATATCCCATCAAAAATTCAGACTGTCTTCAAATCCAGTGATTGTCAAGAACAAGACCATGAAAATCCGAATGTGCACCGACTTCAAAGATCTTAACAGAGCGAGCATGAAAGGTAATTTTCCATTGCCAAACATGGAGTTTCTACTACAACAAGTTACGAGATCGGCATGCATGTCTATGTTGGATAGTTTCTATGGATATAATCAAGTTTTGGTTGCTGAGGAAGATAGAGAAAAGACAACATATATCACACCATGGGAAACATATGCATACGCTAGAATGCACTTCGGTTTGAAGAATGTTGGAGCCACATTCCAAAGGGCCATGGATCATGCGTTCAACAGATTGATAATAAAATTTATGGAGGAATATCAATATGACTTGACAGTGCATTCAAAAAAAAGGGAGGATCACATCCATCATTTAGTAAAAGTCTTTGAAAGATGTAGATTATACGATGTTTCTCTAAACCCAAAGAAATGATTGTTCACTCTGACTCAAGACAAGTTGTTGGGCCACATTGTATGCAAGGAAGGGATTTACATAGACCTAGAAAGGGTTAAAGAAATCAATGAACTCAACCCCCCAACATCTAAGAAGGGATTCCAGTCATTCTTCAAAAAAAAAAAATTTGTTCGAAGATTTGTCCCTAACTACGTAAGCATCATGAAACCTATCAATTTGTTGCTGAAAAAGGAGAATAGGTTTGAGTGGACAACAAATAATCTTGAAGCATTCAACAATATCAAGGGGGCCATAACCACTTCTCCCTTCCTCATTAGTCCATATTTTTAGAGGGATTTTATTATCTATTCATTTTCTACAGAGGAAGTCGTTGCATCCATCCTCACTCAGAAAAATATCAATGGAGAAGAGCTCCCGATAAGTTTTATGAGAAAAAATCTACATGACTATGAGTTGAATCATTCAAAACTTAAGAAAATAGCTTTGGCTCTTGTAAAATTTATGGCACACTTTCAGACGTATATATTAAACTCCCATGTTATAGGTTACTTCCCCTTGTCCCCCTTCAATATGCTTCTAAATCAATAGTTGAGAGAAGGGAAATGGGCCAACTAGTTAGCAAAAATTCAAGAGTATGATATCAAGCTTAAACCATTGAAAGCAATAAAAGGACAAGGATTATGAAAGATTATTGCGAATGGGGACTCAGTCAATGGGATGATTTCAATATCAGTCAGGGAACCATTAGCTGATTCAAAATGGTACCGAGATATCATAATCTATTTAAGGTTCAGGAAATTACCTGTTACAATGAGTTCCATGGAGTGAAGGACAGTCAAGATGAAGGATATCCAATATGTGTTGATTGCTAACATACATTTTAGAAGAAATTTTGATGGCATACTGCTAAGATGCATCGATGAGAATAAAGCTCAAGGATTGATCAAATAATTCCATGAGGGAATATGCGGTGGACACTTTGCACCCACTACAATTTCTCACAAAATAATTAGAGCGAGATTTTAATGGCTGTCAATATCCAGGGACTCGTATGCGACAATAAGGAGATGTTTGTCATGCCAATAGTTTTTAAGAAAAATGAAGAAAGATGAGCTTCCTCTGCAACCGATTGTGGTAGACCAACCATTTTCCTGATGGGGACTTGATATTGTTGGGGTGATTAATCCTAAATCTATCAAGGGGAACATGTACATTCTAATAGCTACCGATTATTTCACAAAATGGCTAGAAGCGGTGGTGCTAAATAAGGCTGGCGCTGAAGAATTGATTGGATTCCTCAAGGACAACATTCTGTCGATATTTGGTGTCCCTCATAAATTTATCACAGACAATGGTTCGATCTTCATTTGGTCAAATTTCACGGAGTTTTGAAGACAATATGGAATCATCATGGGTCATTCTTTGAATTATTATCCACAAGGAAATGGCCTTGCTGAATCCACGATCAAAACACTTGTGCATATATTGAAGAAAATTGTTGATAACAACCAGAGGAATTGGCATCTGAAGATGAAAAAAGCATTATGGACAAGAAAGACAACCCCAAAGGATAGTACTGGGATGTCTCTGTATCTATTGGTTTATGGGAAAGAGGAAAAAATTTCAATTAACCTCGAGCTTAATGCATTGATCTTTGTGGTTAATACTGAAGATACAAAAGACACTTCTCCTATCTAGAAAAGGATCAATCAATTGTTGAAGCTGGAAGAGGAACGAAGAAAGGCCCTGAATTAGACTTCTCAGAGGTAGCAGAGCATTAAGAAATATTTTGATCAAATTACAACTATGATGAAATTTTAGAAGGGAGAACTGGTACTTCTTTGGAACAAAGCCAAGGAAAATCCATACATGCACACAAAGTTTGAAGTACTCTGGATCAGACCCTATGTCGTTGAAAAGATATTGGGATTCAACTCATTTATGCTCCAAGACATGAAAGGAAAAAGGTTAATGCTTCCTGTCAATGGGGAACATCTAAAAAGTTTCTTCTCCTAGAACTTTTTCATTCTCATTGTACATATTTTATTTCTAGTTTGTATATTCTTAATCTGACTCCATATCCCAATGGGCGGATGCACTTAGTCACGAGATATTTTGGATTCTTGACAACCCACAGGGGGTCATCATTCCACAGTTGGATCATGTTGTTGAGGTCATTTCTCGCTTCCAAAAATTTCCTCCTTTTTTCTATTCTCCTGAATCCTTTTCTCCCTTTATTTTCCCTCTCCAACACCTACCCATTTTTCCCTTTTCTTTTTTTTCCCTCTTACTATCCTTTTCTAGTTCTACACTTAGTCGCATTTTTAGACCTCAGGTTCCTGGGTTGGCAGAATTTCAGTTTCTCATCTCCATCTATAACTTCAAATCACAAGTCTGGTCGACCGTCGTGTTGTCCCATACTTAGCCGATTCTACGATCGTAGGTTCCCCGGTTAGCGAGATCGAGTTTTCATGCTCCCATGTTTCGTGATAGACACATTGCACTAAAAAGTTCCATGATCTACATTTCGATCCCTGGACTCCCTGAACTTCCAAAGTTTCATTCTACCTATGTGAGTCTGTCCGACTGCCACACCATCCCATACTTATCCAATTTCACACCTCATACCATCGCGGAATCGTGAGTTCCCATGTTAACAAAAGGTTTCAAATCACATTTTTCTCTCGTCCGTCCCCGCCACCGTCGTGCATTTACTAATGCACATTTACTATGATTTTAATGCTAATAACTTATCATACAGGTTCAAAAGGATGGTCATTAATAAGTGAAAGTCTCAAGGAGATCTCCTATTAAAACACATTAAAACAATATTTACGAAGGATTATATTATCCCCTCCAGCATTCATTTTTAACATAATTTGGAGCAAGGGAACATTCTTGTCAACTTATGGAAGAAAATCGACAACAGTTCTGTGGAGATACATTGAATATTTTCGGGTGTGAGGATCAAAGTTTTTAGTGGTCCAGGGAATATTCCTATTATTCATCCCCTTCTGCCTAGAATGAAGTAATCTAGACGTTTGGAACTGTGCACGCATGTTGTGTCACAAAAGTCTTTGATTGTAAGGAGTTGGTCACCTGGTGCCTTGAGAGAGATATTCCAAGCTAGCGGATCATTTAGTTACATGACCATTCCCCTGCCTCTCTATCGCTTCAGGTATTCCGTAAGATGTTGATATTTCCCAAGCCAATGCTCACCTTCAAGGGTGAATATTGCAGGGAGTTATTAAAGAAGCATGACAATGGAATGGACCTCTTACCTGAATTCCTAGAGAACCCAACAACCGTCCCTGAGGATATCACAAGATTGCAAGTTGGCTCATTTAAAAATCCCTTCTAGGAAATTGCATGGATTTTTACGAGGAGAACATGACAAGAAACTACAACCAACACCTCCCAGATGATTCTTTACATTCTATACTTTACGTTCAAAGAACATGCCATCTTCGATTGTGGTAAGTTGATCTCCATTGAAATATCTTTCCAATTGTCACAATACAAGAAGGAGAATAAATTCTTTATGTCAACTTATTTGATTTTCGTGATAGCGCATTGTTGTCAATTCCCGAGATTATCTGTGTGCAAGAAGGTAAACTATGAATTCGACCTAGTAACCTTCTGGTATCAAACATTATAGAGGCACAAGGCCTCCCATCATTTTTATGAAGTTTTTAATGATTTTGTCTCAGTTTTTAAAGATTTTCTATTTGGAAAGGACACTCCCCAAATGTATGACCAGGCGAGTAAGTTCCTAGATAGGAAGGGGACACTAGAACAAATGGAGAATTATAACATTATAAGAATTTTTGGTTCCAAGGAAAATCCTTCCTTCCTTCTGTGCCACATATCTAAAAAAATGTTTGTTGTTGAAATAGAAAGGCGATACAACTATTGGTTGAATTTTTTCCATGAAAAGAGAAAAAATAAATTCATACCTCTTCCTTGGAAAGTTGGCCAGGCGAGTAAGTTCCTAGATAGGAAGGGGACACTAGAACAAATGGAGATTTATAACATTATAAGGATTTTTGGGTCCAAGGAAAATCCTTCCTTCCGTGCCACATATCTAAAAAAAGGTTTGTTGATAAAATAACAAGGCAATACAATTACTTGTTGCATTTTTTCCATGAAAAGAGAAAAACAAAATCCGTACCTCTTCCTTGGAAAGTTGGCAATTTCATATTCAGAAATATGAACAATTTTGATGAATTCATGAGACACTTCCACAGCCTCAATTTAAAATATGTTGAAAAAATAAAAGGTTTCGACCATAGTGATATTTTTGTAGAACATCTATTGGTTGTTGGTTTCAAAAATTCTTTCATTA
>CBVK0100079231.1:0-28575 GCA_900067695.1 Picea abies
ACGTCCACCAGAGAAATTGCTAGGTCCTTCCTTTATTATTATCCAACAAATGAAGGGATGTAACCTACAGCAAAACCCACTGTAACTTCCTCTTCTTTCTCTCACCGTCTCCTCTCTCAGAATCCAATATTCACCCCCGTACATAGCCGCAATACATTTCCCTCATAAAAGAGGGTTGCCTTCTAGGGCAAAAAACCCTAACATAATCTCTATTGTTAGATCTGCGACCTTATAATGAACGGTCCATATTTACAATGAAATTACAATATACTTTTACAAGGCAATTTTTGTTTCGGGGGCTTCGCCCTCAAACCCCCATCGGGGGACGGTGCCCCCGAATCTCCGCTGGGGGCCCGCTTGCCCCCAGACCCCCCAGCCGGGGGGATGGACCCCCCGGACCCCGCAGAGGGGGTACCCCCCCTCTGCACTCCCCCGCATGGAAGATTGTGCATACTTCTGGGGTGTAAATACTTCATGGGGTATAGACACGGCTGAAAGAAAAGGACCTCTACATCAGGAAGATAATCAGACTCCACAACCAACAATAGGGATGATTGGGATTTAAGAGTACCTATAATACTTTGGGCCTATAGAACCACTTGCAAGAAACTGACCATGCAGACCCCTTTTAAGCTAGGATATGGTCTCGAAGCTATTTTCCCAATGGGATACCTAGTGCCAAGCTTAAGTATTGTTGCATTTGCAGACATGGATGATACTGATGCTATTCAGGAGAGGCTTGCATAATTGGTTGAACTGGAAGAAGACATATTTATTGTAGGATTTCATCAGCAGGTATAGAAGGACAGAGAGAAGGCCTACCATGATAGAAACATCAATAAGAAGGCATTCAAGTAGGGTGATTTAGTATTAATATGAAAACAAGTTTATAAGACACCCTGGGAAGTTCAGAATGCATTGGTTAGGACCATATGAGATCGCCTATGCTACAGAAGGAGGGGCTGTGCAACTGAAAACTTTGAAGGGAGAATGGAAGGAAGGATTGGTAAATTGGAGTCAGTTGAAGTTGTACTATGACAATCGGCTTCCTCACAATGCTCAATAAAAACAAGAGGAAAAGGATCTAGGTATCAGGTGCAGTGTAAATTAGGTACCATACATAGAAAAGACAGGCTGCAGAGGGATGGAGAGGAGGCATAAAGAAGAAAGAAAAGACTGCACTGTGCAGTCCAAAGTCGAGGTAAAACAAAAGGATCAGATCTAAAGTGCCTCGGGATGAGTCACATGTGAGTGTTGGGGGCCTGTTGGCCCTTGGATATGGAATCAAGTGAAGATCAAGGAAGAAGAGGTAAAATGCAAACTTCGTGGGAGACACAATGACTGTTATTGGGCCGAAGTAAGAAAAAGAGAAGAAAAGAAGGAGCGAAGCCCAAGAAAGCTAGCCGTTGGATGAGGAGATCAGGGATGACAGATAAGCAAGTTATATGGATTGAGGACAACTCAGCAAGAAAAAAAATCCTTCACTAGAACCACGCAGGGAGAAAGGAAAGACATGCTGGCAAAGCCCAGGAAAAGCGGGCCAAGTTGACCTAGGGTTTTGGCACCTAGGTTTCAGCCTAAGGCTGTCAATGAAGAATTTTAATGTATAAATCAAGGTCAAGAGTACCTGGGTCGGGTTGGTAGAAGTCGTTACTGTTGTTGAGAATTTTTATTGATTGTTGTACATTGAGAGAATATTGTATTGTGAGAGAGAGAAGGGCCGAGAGTAAGAGCCTTCTGTCATTGTAAGATATTTAGCTGGGTGCGAAGATCAATTCTTGCAGCTGGGTGCACAGGAGGGGGAGAGAAAGAGAGAAGAAGAAGAAGATCTACTAGCAGAGAGCGCATACAAAAATTGTAAGCTTTACCTTAATATATCTTAAGCACAATTCTGTAGATGTAGCTCTAGAGAGAGGGTGAACCATGTATACTTGGTGTTATGTGTGTATGAT
Source organism: Picea abies (assembly GCA_900067695.1). Lineage (NCBI taxonomy): Eukaryota > Viridiplantae > Streptophyta > Pinopsida > Pinales > Pinaceae > Picea > Picea abies. The sequence goes on from CBVK0100079231.1 coordinate 1,953, forward strand.
TGATGCTTTATCTTTGTCTTTGATATACTGTTATTGAATTATTGTATTAGATTAGATCTATAGAATGTGGAGTAGATTTTAACGATAAGTTAGCTGGGTATACTGCGCTGTATTGCGTCAAGATCCACTTGATATTACCTTGGTTGTAGACATCTCAATCCTGCAACCCCCCCATAGCTACTTCAGGTGAGACTGCATCTGCTTCGCAGGTGTTTTTGAAAGGGCCAGTAGTTAGGGCTTGTTGGTGCACTCTTGGAGTGAACCTTGGGTCTGCCCCTTTGTGCCAACAGGTAGACTTGCAGTCTGTCATGTGGAATCTATAGAGGAGATCTTGTGGATACTTGGATTGAGACAGTTTGATGCTTGATGCATCCTGACTTATCTCGATACCAAGGAAGAAATGTAGTAGACCCATGTCTGTCATCAAGAACATGTCATGTATAATCCTCTTTACTGCAACAATCATTGAATTTGAGAAACTAGTGATCAAAAAATCATCAACATATAGAACTAGGAGTATAAGTGAATCAACCATCCTGAGCATGTAAACGTTCTAGTATGAATTACAATGTACAAATTTCTGTGACAATAGGTAGGATTCCAACTTGGCATACCATGCCCTCAGAGCCTGCTTGAGGCCATAAAGGGACTTCTTCAATTGATAGACCAAGGATGAATCATGTATGCAACCCTAGGGCTACTCCATATAGATCTCCTCAGAGATATCTCCATGAAGAAATAAATTCTTCATGTCCATCTGATGGACTTCCCATCCCTTGGTTTTTTTAATGGAAAGTTACAAGTGTATGGAATCCATATTCGCTACTGGAGCGAAGGTATTTTCATAGTCAATGTCGTGCACTTGCTAAAAGCCTTTGGTGACTAGCCTGGATTTGTATCCACTAACCTGTCCATATGTTGCACTCTTGGTCATGTAGAACCATCTGCACCTGACAATTTTCCTTCTTGATGGAAGGGGAACCAGATCCCAAGTCTGGTTCTTGAGGAGGGGTTGTACTCCTCCTACATGGAAAATGTAAATCCTAACCTTGTACAATATCTACTGCAAACAGATATTCAGAAAAGAACATAAAATATACAATGGAAAATACAAACATTACACAGACATTTTTCCCCTGGAAACCCAAATCGGGAAAACCAGGATATTCTATATTCATTCATTGTGTTACATTATTTACAATAGAATATACATATAGGATTTAGTGGCATCCAAAACCCTAACCCAATGACCTAGATTAGTCCAAATCCCTAATTCATTAACCAAAAATAGAAAACCATCGGCAAAAACCATGTGTCGAAAAACCACCTAAATAAATGACATGTTTCCCGAGGCAAAAAAAATTCACTACTACTTGTGCAAAGAATATAACACATACCCAACATTCTCCCAGTTGTTGTTTTCTTTGCATACAGGGGGTTATAGGTTTACATAGTAAAAAATACAGGGCAACAATGCCCATGGATCCTCTACACTAAGAGAACTTCTCAGTGCTCACATATTTTGTTAATGAGTCCGCAACATTCTTCAAAGTGTCCACCTTCATCAGTGATACTTTCTTTTCTTCAATCATGTCTCTCACAAAGTAATATTGAACATAAATGTGCTTTGTCTTTGAATGATAAGCAGGGTTCTTCACTAGAAAAATTGCACTCTGACTGTCACACTCTATCCTTACAGCTTGTTGTACCAACCCAATACCTAAACACAATCTTTGTAACCATATTACTTCCTTACTTGTATGAGTGGTTTCCATGTATTCAGATTCTGTAGTTGAAAGTGCCACTATATCCCATCTTTTGGTCATCCAACTTGTTGCTCTTCCAAACAGGTTAAACACATACCCACTTGTAGATCTCCTACGATCCAAATTTCCAGCCCAATTTGCATCCAAAAATCCATGTATATCAACCACTCTGTCCAATCCCGATCTTCCTTCGTATCACAATCCATAGCTAGCAGTGCCACGCAAATACCTGAAAACCCTTTTTACTGCTATCCAATGCTCCTACCCTGGTTTTGGCATATACCTGCTCAAAAATCCCAGTGCATGTGCAATGTTCGGTCTAGTACAGACCATTGCATACATCAAACTGCCAATTTCACTTGCATATGGAACATGAGACATGTCCTCCTCTTATTCATGTGTCTTGGGACACTAATCCGCAGATAACTTTACACCAATATGAATAGGAACCTTGACCGGTTTACATTCCTACATATTAAACCTCTGCAATGTTGTCTTGACATATTTTCTCTGATTTAACCAAAGTTTCCTCTCTTTTCGATCTCTTTTGATTTCCATGCCCAAAATGAAATTTGAAGCTCTAAGATCCTTCATGTTGAATTTAGAGGACGACTGAGTTTTCACATCCTGGATAATCTCGTTGTTTCCTATCAACATGTCATCCACATACAAAACCAAATAAATCGATCACCAATTAATTTAGAATACACACAATGATTCTCTTTGCTTCTTATGAAGTGAAGTCCCAGCATATAAGTATCAAATTTTTTATACCACGTCCTTGGTGATTGTTTTAAACCATAGAGGGACTTTTTCAACTTGCATACCAGCTCCTTCTTTCCTTTCACAACATAACCTTTTGGTTGCTTCATAAAGATTTCTTCTTCCAGATCCCCATGTAGCAATGCTATCTTCACATCCATCTGTTCTACTTCAAAATCAAATGAAGCAACAATAGATAACATAAATATTATAGAGGTTAACTTGGCATCAGGAGAAAAAATCTCACCAAAATCAATTCCCTCAACCTAGGAATAACCCTTTGCTACTAACCGAGCTTTGTATTTCTCCACTTTTCCTTCTGCATTCATCTTATTTTTAAATACCCATTTTCTTCCAATGGGCTTTCTTCCAGTTGGAAACTCCACTAGATCCCAAGCCTCATTCTTATCCAAATATGCTATTTCTTCTTCCATGGCCCTTTTCCAGAGATTTCCATCCTCTGAATCCACTACCTCCCTGAAAGTTCTAGGATCATCATCAGTAATAGACAAAGAAAAATTTGAATGAAAATCAGATGGACTATACCTTTCCAGTAGCCTTCTTTCTCGATCCGATCTCCTCAATACTAGAGTATGAGGATCTTCTTCTTTTGATTCATGTTCTTCTGTAGAGTTTAATTCATCATCCTTTAAATCAAACTCTATCTTCTGTGGTTCTTCCTTACTTGGTAGGACTTCTTGTTTAACAACATACTTCATTTCTCTAAATACCACATCTTAGCTATACACTACCTTCTTAGTTTCTGGGTTCCAAATCTTATAACCTTTGAGACCATCTTTATATCCAATAAAAATACATTTTTCAGCCTTCTTATCCAACTTACTCCTGTTTTCCTTTGGAACATGAACATATGCATCGCAACCAAATACCTTAAGAGGTGTGAGAGAAGGTTCCTTACCAGTCCATACCTCTTGTGGAGTCTTTTCACCCAACACTGATGAGGGTGATTTGTTGACCAGATAAAATGCAGTACCCACTACCACCGCCCAAAATTCTTTCCCTAACATGATACCACTGAGCATGCACCTTGCTTTTTCCATCAGTGTCCTGTTCATCCTTTCTGCAACTCCATTCTATTGAGATGTATATGGAGTAGTATTTTTCCTTGCTACACCACACTTCTTATAGAATTCTTCAAATTCATTCCCACAGAACTCTCCGCCATTATCTGTCCTCAACACCTTAATTATTTTCTTTGTTTGATTCTCAACAAGAGCCTTAAACTCTTTAAACCTGTCAAAGACTTCATATTTCTTCCTGAGGAAATATATCCAAGTTTTCCTCAATAAGTCATCTTTAAATGAGACATAGTACATAGATTTTCCCAATTATGGGATCGACACAGGTCCAAAAACATCACTGTGAACTAGTTGTAAAATTCCTTCTGCCCTCATTGCACCAGAGGGAAATCTTACCTGATTCTTATTCACATATAGACAATTTTCACAAAAATCAAAATCCAGAGAGAATTTAGACATACCTTCAACCATACCTTTAGCATGTAGTAGTCAAAGACCCTTCTCTTCGATATGCCCCAGTCTTTGATGCCACAACATAACCTTTTCTCCAGAGACTGTAGGAGTTATTTCTTCTTCAACTCCAATATTAGGAACAATGGAGCTATTACACCCATCACTAATAGTTCTTCCTAGAAGCTTATATAGAGTTCCAAACCAAACTCCCTTCATCAACACCATTTCTCCTCGAACCATCCTGCAATTTCCCTTTTCAAAAATTGTTTTTACCCCTGCATCTTCCATTTTGCTTACATAAATCAAATTTTTGGCCATACTTAGGATGTGCAGAACACCAGTCAGTGTTCTAATCCTTGCATCTGTGAGCCTCAAATTGAACCTTCCTCTTCCTATGATTATGGTTGTCGAATCATTACGTAAGAAAACATTACCTCCATCATACTTTTCATATTCATAGAACCACTCCCTGTGGGGAGTCATATGAAAGGATGCACTAGATTCAATCAACCATGCCTCATGATCTGCATGTGTGATTGAAGAGGCCAAGTACACATACCCTCCTTCTTCCTTGGAGGTCTTTTCTTCTGTATAAGAAGATTCTTCAGATCCCTTCTTTTTCTCAACTTTGGATCTACACTGCTTCTTGTAGTGCCCTTCTTTTCCATACCTCTAAAATACCCTTACAAACTTTCCGGGAGATTTATATCTACCCTTAGACTTAGATCTCCCACTTGAGAAATTAGATCTATTTCTTTCTTGGGAACATCCTCTTGCAAATAATGCGTCTGTGCTATGTCCTTCCATATTCTTCTGTCTCATCTCCTCTGACAACAAGGATGAGACCACTTCTTCAAACTTCAAAGAAGTTGTATTACTACCTATGGCCATAACTAGACTATCCCACGAGTCTGGTAAAGAACACAACAAACTAATACATTTATCTTCATCTAAAATTTGAATCTCAATAGATACTAACTGACTTACCACAGTATTGAAGGTGTTCAAATGCTCTGCGACCGAGTCTCCATCTCTCATCCTCAAGTTATACAGCTTCTTTCTTAGGAATAGTTTATTTACCAGGGACTTAGACTGATACAAATTCCCCAAATTTTCCCATAAATCCTTGGTTGTAGCTTCCTCTGACACATTCAGTAATACTGAATTGGAGAGACATAGTCAGATTTCTCTCTTTGCCTTCCGATCCATCTTTTTCCAGTCATCTGCAGAAGTTCCTGTAGGCACAATACATGGATATAACTCGATCCATTGATCTCTGTCCACCAAAATATCTTCCATATTGAGCCTCCACAACTCAAAGATTTTCCCATTAAACTTCTCGATGACCATCCTCGAATTGCTTACCATTTCTTTTCACCTGAAAAACAATACCACAGATCTCCCACTATAACAAGGCTTATCACAGTCCCGAGCCAAACCCTTGACCACAAAGGCGTCCCCCTAAATCCAATAAATCTCTAATACCATATGTAAATCCCAACCTTTTACAATATCTACTGCAAACAGATATTCAAAAAAGAACATAAAAAATACGATCGAAAATACAAACATTACACAAAGATTTTTCCCCTGGAAACCCAAACTGGGAAAAACAACATATTCTATATTCATTCATTGTGTTACATTGTTTACAATATAATATACATATAGGAGCTAGCGACATCCAAAACCCTAACCCAATGACCTGGATTAGTCCAAAACCCTAACCCAATGACCTGGATTAGTCCAAAACCCTAATTCGTTAACCAGAAATAGAAAATCATTGGCAAAAATCATGTGCCGAAAAACCTCCTAAATACATGACACATTTCTCGAGGTAGGTGTCATGTTTCACGTTTACTACTTGTGCAAAGAATATAACACATACCCAACAGAAAATTCCCAAAAGGAATTCCCATCAGCTTCACCGTAGTAATTTGGATCTGAATACTAAAACAAGAAAAGATGCCTAGGTGGCATCGGTTCAGTGGAGGTAAGTGTAAGAGGAGGCTTCTTGAAATCAGATCGAGTCCTCCTGGTATCATCTGGATCCCCAAAATGATCTTCTGCATCCTAAAGAGTAGTCTTGGCCCACTTGGGACTCAACTATGGGTCTGCATCTGCATCTGCATGCACTAACTCTACATCTGACTGTACTTAGTCGGTATCTGAATCAAATGAATCCTCTAAATCACAATTCTCATCTGAAGAAGAATCGACATGTGCATGCTCATAATATCTGACAGGTGGAAGAACAAAAGTGTCTGCATGTGGCTCCTAAGGTGGATGCAAGATACTTTCCTTGAATTGGACACTGTGCTCAATGATAAGCTAGTCCGTAGAGTGATCAATGAGTCTGTATCCCTTCACATTGTTTGGGTATCCAACAAAGATACACTCTATACTTTGTGGATCAAGTGCCTTCCTCTTCTTAGAGGGAATCCTAGCCCATGCACATGAATTGAATATACATAAGTGAGTCACTTCTGTTTTGAGGTTGCTCTAAGCCTTGAAGGGTGTCTTATCCTTGACATATATATGGGGAGATATGTTTTGGATTTAGTTCACAAAATTAATTTTTTCAACCCATAATCTCTGTGGAAGTGACTTTGCATGCAACATGTAAGATGCCATTTCTTTCAGGGATATATTTTTCTACTAAACAACTATGTTCTTCTGTGGAGTATAGGGAACGATGTGCTGCAGCTGAATCCCAACCTCAAGACAAAGATTATATACCTCATGGTTTAAATACTCATCCCCATTATCTATTCAGAGGACTTTGATCTTCCTTCCTGAATGTGTCTCAACAAGGGATTTGAAATCTTTGAGATGATGAAAGACCTCATTTTTTTTCCTGAGAAATAAATTCCAGGTGTAGAGTGAGAAATTATCAAGAAAAATGAGCACACACCTTTCTTTACTGATTGATGGATGCGGAAAAGGGCCCATGATATCATTTTGGATCAGATCCAAAGGAGAGGAGGCCTTCTCAATCTTTCCTTTGTTGAATTTCTCTTGAGGGCGTTTTCCAATGACACATCCCTCACAAGTTCCTTTGGAGAAGTGGATGTTAGGTACACCTTCAACCATTCCCTTATTTCTAATTTGTTTCATGTATCTAAAATTTAAATGCTTGAACCTTTCGTGCCATATCCTACTGATTTCATCAGCATGCGTAAACAGTAATGGAAAATCTATTTCAATAAATTGAGAAACTATGTAGAGTCTGGATTGGTGATTTACCCCACCAGTAGTAACTTTGGAATTGGTTTGCATGTCATAGATATCCATTGCATCAGGTGTTAATATTACTCTCTTTTTGGTGCCAAAGTTTTTCATCTGATACATGGAGAGAATATTGACGAAGAGTTTGGGAACATGTAGTACATTCTCGAAGCTCCCATTTGTGAGTTCAATTCTTCCTTTGTTGGTGACTTCGACTGGAGAGTCATCCCCCATAAGAATAAAAGGAACTTTGCATGCTTCTAATGAAGAGTAGACTTCCTTTGTGGATACCAAGTGGTGTGATGCACCTGAATCTACAATCCAAGTATCAAGAGAGAAGTTAATGGAAATCAAAGCATGGCTAGAATTACCTTTCTTGGAGTTCTGATCTTCTGGCTTCTTCTTCTTGGCAACCTCATGGGTTCAATCTCCAAGGTTGTTTTTTCTGAAGTATTTTTTCCATTTGATCTATTTTCTTCTTCATGCATGTGGATTTTGGATGAAATCCTTGTTGGTAGTAAGCGCATTTCTCCCCTTTTCTTCCCTTTCCACCTTTGGATCTGGAGGAATCGTTGAAGGGTTTTGAGTACCCTTCTTTCTTTGGATTTGCATGTGTCTTCCCTTTGTCTTTGTTTTTATATTTATGATTTTGGTGACTACTACCATCTTGCATAGCAAGTGCATGCGCCTTTGAGCCTTTGATTTTTCCCATGTTGATGAGCTTGGTATGCTCTTGTGTCAGAGACTTGATAAAGACCTCAAGAGAGGGAATGATGTAGGTGGCTCCATAGGAGAGACTAAATGAATGAAATGTGGATACAAATACTGATTATTCTAGACCAATTTTGGAAAGAATGGTAGGAGGCATTTGTTTCTCCTCCTTAGGTTTATCAACCCCACAAGCCTTGAGTTGTGACCACAAGTCCTTATATTTGGTAAAAAAATCTTGGACATTGTCGAAGGTTTTTGGATCCAAAGTGAGAAATTCCACCATGAGCATATGTCCCCTCATCTCGTCCTATTTTCCAAAAAGTTCTTCCATGGTGGTCTAGACTTCGTTGGGGGTTTTACAGGAGGATATGTGAAAGAGGAGTTCAGGAGAAATGAAATTGCAAATAGTTCCATACGCTTCATCCATCTGATTCACATACTTGGATTTTTCTATGGCTGATGTGGGTGTTAGGACCCTATAAATTATAGGGAAGATCAATATTTTGACTGATATCTTTCGATTTTGGGATCGAAAATTTGTTCGGTTCCACTTTTTCAAAATTATTTCCAAATGATGAAACACCTAACATCGCTTCACAATGTGTAGTGGAAAGGTGAAAAGGACGATAACTCTTTGTGTTCGGGCACATGAGTCTTGCACAATATCATCACCTTACATAGATTTCGTAAGGAAAATGTCATTACATACTGACTTGTGAATTTTGACATGAATCTGGAAAAGTTTCTTGTTTTTCAGGATTGCTTGGGCAAAGGTTCTATAATTTTGAATTTTTGGTTTATTAGCCAAAATTTGGCTTTGTCGTTAGTTTTGGTAAGACAATAGGTTTTTGGGCCTTTTACAGGCTTATGGAAGCTCAACCTTATATTTAATTCTTGGAGCCAGAAAGGGCTCTCGGGTTTTATACAGATACATGTCATATAGTAAAATTTTGGTAAAAAATATTGGTTGAGCGCCAATCCTCCAAGATCACAGTGGCCAAGCCTACGCACCTATAGTCATCAACCACAACAGAAGATCAAACACACAATACACAAGCGCCAAGTTCCAATGCACAAACTTGAGCTCACTACATCGACCATATGATAAAAGATTTGTGTATATAAAGGGATAAGTCCCATAAGGGTAAAAAATATAAAACATAGATTGCCAGATGATAGGGTAACTCGCAGGTGTCAATTTTATCAAAAATATCATTAAAAAGGTGTCCCAAAAGCCAAGCTCCAATGCTCCAGCTCCACGCACCTGAGACCACAATGCACGAGTCAAAGAATCACTTGAAAGATCGGTGTAGGAAATATGATAACATAGAGAGTTTGAATCGGAAATTGGCATGTTCGATAGCTTATTTGATGTGTATAAGTTCATCTCTGATATAAATTTCTATGTCACCGGTGGTGATGACAAGAATGAGATTATTTTTGCTACAGTTCTTCGAGGCTTCTTTGATGCAGTTGAATTTTCCTACTGTACAGGTTAATCTTGACTTCAGTTCGGAAGTAGATATGGTGCATAAGTTTCGAGTTAAAATTTCCTTGCAGCCTATTACAAAAACTCTTTTACAAATTCAACACAGAAGGGAGACCGTAGGGTTTTCTTAGCTATAGAATCCATATTCAGACAGATACTGAAAAACAATCGTTGTGGTATTTTTTTCTTTGTTTTCAATGATACATTTGGGTTTGAAATATATCTGGATCACCCTTCAGATATTTCTATGTGCTTTATGTATCAGAATAAGAAGTATGTCGATTGCAGAGGCATGTCTTTCAAAAACTTCATGAAGGGTTGGTTTGTTTTAAAATGGACCTCACAAAGGACTGGACACTAGAAGAAACACAGATGTCTTGTGGATGGAGACATATAGTTGAAATTATAGACAAAAATTCTTTGGAGGTAGGGGCACAAGAGGTAAGTTGGGGATGATAGAGTCTGTCATTCTAAAGGTGTGCTAAGGATTGTTTATACAACAGGGAGAGTTTCTTATCATTCAACTAATTGCGCTAATGAGTTGTATCATAGCCTTTCCTTCTTATAATTCTTTACCAATGTATTTGCATAGAAACAACTACCAACCAGGTATCTTTCAATTCTTTTCCTCGAAAATCAGAGACGTGTCCAACAATGTTGTCATACTAATACCAATTCTTATAACCAAGCATGAAGAACAAGTAAAAATGGTGTAATTACTATTGTGTTGAGGAGGGCACTGATCAATGAGGTTGATAAACACACAACCCTCAATTCCATTACCGCATGTAATATGCAAACTTCATATGGAAGCATTGAAGGAAGGGACATTATTGGCGGTTTCAACCAGTGATAACGACATCAAAATCTTATTCAATGATGATGGCCTTCGATTATTGCACTCATTTGAGGATCGTAACTTTTATGCAACAAAAGTTCCTTCTGATACAGAGGTGTCAGTAGTAACTCTATTTGGTATCTGCAAGCATGCCTATCGCACAAACTGTTGGAGGATCTGATCGGGTTGCTTCTACAGTTTCCATGGCTGGATTGAATGGTGTGCATTCTAGGAGTGTTGAAGATACAGGTCTTGTGGCAGATTGACAACAAAAAGGATCTATCACAGGTGGACAGCCAAGTGGACAGGGATTTCCATTTAATCAACGACACCTCTGGCGCATGGAGATAGGGCATAGTTTATCCAAATTTCCAAGGAAATCAACTACCCAGATGTCCATGACATAAAATTAACACCTGTTGATAGGATTTGAGTTTAATTTCCAAATTTTGTGGAGAAATATCGACAGGTAGAGTATCAAACCTATGATTTTATGCTTAAATCCATAATAATAGAACATGACACTTGGAATGAGGTGCCAGAGTATCCCTGTTTTTGAGAAATCCTTTCATCCAGAATCTGAGGCATCAGTTGAGTACTTTCAATAGTCAGAAAATCATTTCCACAAAAGCAGGCAGTAGTTACACATTCGAAGCATTCTTTCTAGAGTTCTAGTGGTTATTGTCAGACAGTTCCCTAGAAAATATGGTAGTGTTACAAGTGTCATTATTTGTAATTGATTTCTATTTGTAGATAGCATATTCATGACTCGGGGGTAGGGGGGAAAAAATAAATTTTGGTCTATATATGCAGAGGTAAAAAGGGGAGAGGGTCGAGCTAGGAGGAGGGTGCGACCTGGAGGGACCAGATAGGAAGATAACCCAGAAACATATTTTCTGTTTTGTAAAGATGACTAGTAGGCTGAAGTGATGTTGAATGAATATTAAGATATTGGATTTCCATATTATTGTGTTATGATTTGGTGGTGAAGTTTCTCTAACGTAAATTGTCATTTTCTTGTTTTTCTCATATTGTTTTCTTCCATCATTGTTTATAAGAAAATTATTCTCAGGATTTGTCTTGTACACCCTAATTTGGCTTAAAGAAATGTTTATGTTTTCTTCTGCAAATTGAATGTAGAATTCAGATGAACACTGCTCTGCATTTGAGATGATTCTTAACCCATTATTCTTTCACATCTTACAAATATTAAGATCCACTATCATGGCTGCCTTGCCTGGTAACAAATGTTCTTAGTTATTCATCCATTCACTCAGTTTTGACCTGTTGACCCCATTTGCCCAATGGTCCTCCTTGTTGTCCCAAACCAACCATTTAAAAACCAAAACCCCAACCCCACACTTTCATAGCTAGCCTGACATATATCCTATTCCATACCAAGTTAAATCATACAAAGAGAGCCCTCTTTGAGTCTTGGAGGGCTAGATCCAAGACTCCAAGCGGTTGAAACAATTACCTTCATCAATTTCTTCTTCAGCTAAGAAATTACAGAGTGATAATAGTGGGTTTGGTATCTATTCCCATGGTTAACCCGTATAATCCTCTACTTTGAATATGCAATTCCATCTCATGCTCCCATGCAAATAAATTGTACGGTGTAAGAATCGATTCTTTTGGAAATTCCATTTTCCTGTTGTATTCAATCTTTGGTACCTGCAAAAAGAGTCAAGTGTTTTTTTTTCCTAGCAATCCATTGGCTCTGCTACCATGTAAATGTGGATGAACCTGCACATATAAGATCTATCTAGCAAAGAAAATAAACAGTTTGAAAAAAAATGAGAAAAGACGAAAACAAGAGAGAGAGAGAGAATCAAAGAATTGTGTTAACTAATTGAAATGAATTATAATTTACACATGATATACTCTATATAACTCAACTAATTTGCATTGGAAGAGAACATAATGCACCATATTGGTGGTCTAGAGTGATCTGGACACAGATCGACAGTTACGGGAGTTAACTGCCACCTAGTCTAAGTCAACTAGCCTGATGCAGAAGCATCCTTTCCACCTAAGAAAGTGCCAACATTCTATCACATCAAGGCACATTCAAGGAGGGGAGAGGCTCCAAACCTCTCATTTTTCCCACAATTTTAAATTTTAAATATAATTAATGAAATTAAATGATGTAAGGCTGGAAGAGCCAAGTCGATTCCTTTGTACAAACATGAGTTTGTGTCACCTTTATTAGGATTGAGATGGAACAGATATTGAGCTTTGCCTTGGATATGAGATGTACATGTTTATTCAATGTATTCTGCCTCAGTAGATAGGTGTTGTAATTGGTGACTAGACACCACTAGATTAGTTTGGAGGGAAAGCTCATTGAGCCCCTCTAGTATAAATATTTGTAATATATGTTGAATAGAGGTTGTTGTTGAAAGTAGCTGAGAGTTACTGAAAGTTGATGAAAATTCATTGCATGCCATGAATACAGGAGGAAGGAGAAAGACTCTGTTGTAGTCTAAGCTTGTAAACATTGTATAGACATTCTGAGATTAATACAAAGCAATTTTTCCTGCGTAAGAGGTTTATGTGCATTTTTGTGTGTGTTGTTTTATTCATTTTCTGAATGTTATCTATGTGTTTATGCGTTCATGTATGCTATATATGTATGAATAGGTTCCACCTTTAGGGTAAAGGTAGAATTTATCTATCTATTGGGGAATGTGTAAAAATGTTCTGGGTTGTTAGGCTAAGTGCAAGGAGTGCACAATAGGGTATTGGAAACTTTGTAGCCAGCGCAAGGAGTGCACATATGAACTCTTTCGAGTCAGAGAAGAATGTGCCAGGAGGGCACACCGGAGCAATCACAACTCAAGAGGAGCCTCAAGGTTGCTTCACACATTGGAGGGGAGATTGCGAAGGATAAGGCACAAAAGACAGAGTAGATGAAAACTCTATAGATCTCTTCCATGCGGGCATTGAGCAGGTGCAAGTGTGCATGAAAGGATTATGTTTCGAGTTCGAAGAGAAGAGTGTTAAGGAGAAGACACTCATAGAGTTACTAAACACTCTGTAATCTCAACAAGGAGTGCTTTGAGCAGGTGAAAGAGTTCACATAACCAAATATTTTTGAACTATTGGAGAAGTTGAAGGAGAAAATACCTCGGAGTTGTTTAATACTCTATAGGGAAAAATCTCTGCAAGGAGTGCATGGAACGGACGCAAGGAGTGTGTTGCTGAACCTGAAAGAGATCAAGATTTAGAAGGAATACCTGTGCAAGGAGTGCACCATGCCAACACTTAGAGAGAGTGTTGTAGGAACAAAGCCATATGAAGTCTCAGTTAAGCACAAGGAGTGTGCCAGGGGTAAAGTAATTCAAATTTACAAAGCTTAGGAGGGATAGTGTCTTTGCACACAAAATATTAGCAGAGAGAAGCAAAATTCCAAGAACCTTTGAGTTTTGAGTCATAGGAAAGATTAGGATAATGGGGGTTAATTGTGAGGAAGGAGTAAGAAACCCTTTGAGGGAGAAGAAGGGTCGAGGCCCTTAGAAAATTTGAGCAAGTTCAAACCTCAAGAGAGTTAGTGTCATCATGCATAGAAAGGTCTACGCAAGGAGCGTAGAAGGCAAAGACAATATGAGTCCTAGACTATGGGAGAAGCGCAAGAGTGCGCTCACACTTCATTGAAGTGTTGAACAAAGTTCAAAAGGAGAGGCACAAGTAGAGACCCAACAATCAGGCTCGCAGGAGAAATATCAAAAGCCACAACCTTTGACACTTGAAAATTCTTCCAATTCTCGAGGAAGCCAAAGCTCAGCAGAGAGGAGAAACAACAATCATCAGATCAACTATAAGAGGAGATATGGACTATCGAATCCTACATCCAGCCAGCCAAAGGAGCATGCACAGGAGAAAGACAGATCCCATCTGTTAGATCTGGGCACGAAGGATCAACAAGCGTTGGATCCAGGTAAAGTGCATGGGCCTTAACCCTTTTTAAAATGCACTGGAGTGCGGACTTTCGAAGTCCTGAAGTCCCAAAGTAGATCATGACCATCCATTGTCCAGAGGGATAGGTGGCATAGGATATGAAACTTTGGAGAAAGGTCACTCCAAGATTCTTCAGTTGAGTAGAGTGAAAAATCGCCAAAGATTCAAATCCCGGAGGAGATCCTGGCCATCGATCACTAAGAGGCATGTGGCATCAGGTTGTGCAGTCCGAAGTATCAAAATTTCAAAATATTCAACATGTGGATTTTGAAAAACTCTTGAACTCTCGAAGAGTGGAGGTGATCCTAACCATTGACATAGGAAGGTACTTGGAAGATGATCCAGAGGTCCGGAGGCATAGAACTTCGGAGAAAGGAGAGAGAAGAGTTGGGAAAAATCCCAAAGAGCTGGGAGTAGGACTAGATATGGGTCATCCGTTGGTAAGGACATGTATTCCTAGATCCTGCACTTCGGAGCAGAAGTAATCTGAAGAAATTGGTTGCCGTGTGAAGTGAAAATGCCAGAGACCGTAGCTCCAAAGCACCCTTTGGAGACGCGCCGGATCACATTCTGAGGTCGTATGAGAGAAGGGGGCCTAGAAGAAGGAGCTAGCACTTGCTAGTTTAAAATTACCAAGAACGCTAAGAAAAGGGCCCACGAGGTTTCATGAACCTGCGCCTAAGGAGACAATGGGCATGTGTAACATTATTGTGGGTTCTAGCAGGAGGCCCTGTGAGTTGGTTTGACTCCTGGATGTGAACGATCCTAGATCGGGAGGTTTAGTAGCCCCTAGGAGGGAGGGGTTTGGTTCAAGTGGTATCAAAGCCACAAAGTTTAATTTCTGTAGGTCAGAGGAGATACTCTGATACCGTCAAGTGGTATCAGAGCCACATAGTTTAATTTATGTAGGTCAGAGGAGATACTCTGATACCATGAAATGGTATCAGAGCTGAAATTTTCTTGTAGACAACAGACAAAGGGAAGAGGAGATATTCTGACAAAATCAAGTAGTATCATAAGCTTAATTTCGCTTGTAGACAGTAGGTGAAGGAGGAGGCAGGGTATTAATTCTTTGTGTATGATTGCTTGAAAGTGTACAACATTCAAGAAGACAACCAGGTGGGATATAGGAGAAGCTGGGGGTGCTCTCAATTGTAGAGTAGACAACAGACAATAGACAACTACGAGATTTGAAGACATATAAAATGAAAATGGCTATTTAAGGCCATGAGCATGGTCAAAGAGAATACTGCCAATAGATAAGCAAGGCATAAATTGACAAGGAGCTCAGTGAAATCATAACAAAGATGGACAGTCTAACATTGAGAATGCAATAAGAGGAAAAGGTATGCTGGAGGTATGAATAGCCGCTGAAAAGGAAAGAAAAATGGCATGTTCAGAAGTTATTGGCCAGAAGGAAGTAACAAATGTTGAGGAGTTGGATGAGGGAAGTTGAAAACCTATGTAACACGGAGAAGTTGGTTTGCGTTTGTAAACCATAGATTGGATAAAACCTCAATGATGAGGAGAAGAGATCAATGGAGGATCTCGTGAACTTCCAGGAGGGCAGTGGTGAATTTTTAGACTGCTAGGTGGGAAATGAAGTGAGATCAATTGATATCATATAATGCCAGGAGTGCAGAGGAAAAATACCAATTTTCTAGGTGGGTAAGGTGGAAGAGAGGAACTCAGCTAAGAGTTCAGATCAACAAGGAGTGCTAATGGAAGAAGATCAAAGGTGTGTTATGATCATTGGAGGAATTTAGATATTCCTATCAAATAGCCAAGCATAGGCTAGCATAGGTGTTGCCGATGCAAAAAAAAGAAAACCAAGTGTGAATGTCATAGAGGAGAAGGAGAAGACATCAAAGTCTACCCAAGAAGTAGCAAAAGGAAAAGAGAACTCAACAAAATTGCTCAGAAATTTCAGCCAGGAAGCTGAGCAAGAGATGACTACAACACTAGAGTCTGCAACAGAAGAGGAAGCATACAACATGGGCTTTGGTGATCTGTGTGAATAACTAGAAGCCCTGGGGAGAATGGTGATAGTGAAAAGTCAGTATATTTGATAGGATAATTTGGAAATAGATGGAGGAGAATTCCAATCTGAGGAGCAGCTGGAGGAAGTTGGAGTTGTACCAACAGAGCTGACAAAAACCAGTCTGTCAAAAGAGGAATATGAGAAACAACTCAATGAGGAGACTGCAGAATTGGAGTCTGCAATAGAGTGGCAAGTCAAGGCCAAAAATTAATAAGACAACATGGGATATCAAGTTGATCTTCCCTTTGATCAGCATGAGGAGTTGCAACCAAGTAGACTACAAAGGGAGATCCAACTAACAAAGAAGCTGGAAGAGGTGATTGAGGAGATAAGGAAGTTGATGTTGAAGTCGGAATAGGAGACTACCAGCAAGGAAAATATGAGCAAAAGAAATCCTGCAAGAGCAGCAGGGAAGAAAAAGCAGCAACAACAAAGTAGAGGAGCAGGAGGACAACTCAAAAGGAGAGTTTGGGATCCAAGGGGATTTCAACAACAGAGTAGAGGAGATCATGATTTTCCCAGCAGTGGAGTATGATGCAGTTGCATCCTTTCCACCTAAGCACATGCAAACATTCTAGCACATCAAAGCACATTCAAGGTGGGGAGAGGCATCAACCCTCTCATTTTTCCCTCAATTATGAAAGGCTAGAAGAGCCAAGTCAATGCCTTTGTATAGGAAAGAGTTAGAGTTGCCTTTATTAGGATTGAGATGGAAAAATATTGATCTTTGTCTAGGATCTAAGATGTACATGTTTATTCAATGTAATCTGCCTCAATAGATAGGCATTGTTATTGGTGATTAGACACCACTAGACTAGTTTGGAGGGAAAGCTCGTTGAGCCTCTGTTATATAAATATTTGTAATGTATGCCCAGTAGAGGTTGTTGTTGAAAGTAGCTGAGAGGTCATGAAAGTTGATGAAAATTCATTGTAAGCCAAGAAGAGAGGAGTAAGGAAAAATAATCTGTTGTAGTCTGAGCTTGTAAACATTGTACAAACATTCATAGATTAATACAAAGCAGTTTTTCCTGTGTAAGAGGTTTATGTGCATTTGTTTGTGTGTTGTTTTATTCATTTTTATGAATGTTATCTATGTTTTTATGTGTTCATGTATGCTATAGATGTATGAATAGGTTCCATCTATAGAGTAAAGGTATATTTTCTATATCTGTTGGGGAGTGTGTAAATTGTTCTGGGTTCTTTGGGCTAAGTGCAAGGAGTGCGCATTTGAACTCTTTAGAGTCAGATAAGAACATTCCAAGAGGGCACACTAGAGAAATCACAACTCAAGAGGACCCTCAAGTTTGTTGAACACCTTGGAGGGGAGACTGTGTAGGAGAAGGTGCAAAAGACAAAGTAGTTGAACACTCTGTAGAGGTCTACCAGGTGAGCATTGAGTAGGTGGAAGTGTGCACAAAAGGATTTTCTTTCGAGTTCGAAGAGAAGAGTGTCAAGGAGAAGACACTCACTTAGTTACTAAACACTTTGTAAGCTCAACAAGGATTGCTTTGAGCAAGTGCAAGAGTGCACATAACCAACACGTTCTGAAGTGTTGGAGAAGTCGAAGGAGAAAATACCTCAGAGTTTTTGAACACTCTGTAGGGAAAAAGCTCTACAAGGAGTGCATTACTAAACCTAAAAGAGATCAGGATTTAGAAGGAAGACCTGTGTAAAGAGTGCGCTAGGCCAAAACTTAGACATAGTGTTGTAATTCTGAAGCAATATGAAGACTCAATCAAGCCCAAGGAGTGTGCCAGAGGTAAAGTAATTCAAATTTACAAAGATTAGGATGGATAGTGCCTTTGGGCACAAAATATTAGTAGAGAGAAAGAGAAGGCCAAGACCCTTTGAGGTTCGAGTCATAGAAAAGATCAAGAGGATGAGCGTTAAGTGTCAGGAGGGTGCAGAAACCCTTTGAGGGAGAAGAAGGGCTGAGGCCCTTAGAAAAGTTGAGCAAGTTCAAAGCTCAAGAGAGTTAGTGTCATCGTGCACAGAAAGGTGTACACAAGGAGCGTAGAAGTCAGAGACAATCTGAGTCCTAGACTATGGGAGAAGCACAAGCATGCACTCACACTTCATTGAAGTGCTAAACAAATTTTAGAAGGAGAGGTACAAGTCAAGACCCAACATTTGGGCTCGCAGGAGAAATATCAAAGGCCACAGCCTTTGACACTTGAAAATTATTCCAATTCGGGAGGAAGCCAAAGCTCAACAAAGAGGAGCAAGATCATCCATCAGATCAATTGCAGGAGGAGATATGGACCATCGAATCCTAGATTCAAACACCCAAAAGAGCACGCATAGGAGAAATACAGATCCCATCCATCAGATCTAGGTGGGAAGGATAACCAAGCATTGGATCCAAGTAAAGTGCATAAACCTTAACTCTTTTGAAAGTGCACTGGAGAGAAGAATTACGAAGTTCCGGAGTCCTGAAGTAGATCGGGACCATCCATTGTCTAGAGGGACAAGTGGCATAGGATCTAAAACTTTGAAGAAATGTCACTCTGGGTGTCTTTAGTTGACCAGAGTGAAAAATCACCAAATGTCCAAAGCCTGGAGTAGATCCTAACCGCTGATCAACAGGAGGCACGTGGCATCAGGTTGTGTAGTTCGAAGCAACAACACTCCAGAAGATTCAACACGTGGAGTTTGCAAAACTCCCAAACTTTCGAAGTGTGGA
This sequence comes from Picea abies, assembly GCA_900067695.1. NCBI lineage: Eukaryota > Viridiplantae > Streptophyta > Pinopsida > Pinales > Pinaceae > Picea > Picea abies. The sequence continues at coordinate 20,924 of CBVK0100079231.1, forward strand.
GTTGATCTTAGCTGTCAGCGTAGGAAGGTATGTGGTAGCCGATCCGAAGGTCTGGAGGCATAGCACTACAGAGAAAGAATAGAGAAGAGTTGGGAAAGCTCTTGAATATACAGGATTTGGAGCAGATCTTGATTGTTCGTTGGTAAGCACAGGTGTTTCCACATCCTGCATTCTGGAGCAGAAGTACTCTAGAATAATTGGCCTCGGCATGAAGTGAAAATGCCTGGAGCTCGTAGCTCCAAAGTGCCCTTTGGATAGGCATCTAATCACAGTTTAAGGTCATATGAGAGAAGGGGGCCTAACAGAAGGAGATAGTACCCACCAGTTTAAAATTACCAAGAGCGTTAAGAAAATGGCTCGCGGGGTTTCATGAACCTATGCCTAAGGAGATAGGGGGAATTTGTAACATTGTTTTGGCCCAGTAGGGGGCCCTATGTGTAATGTCCCTAGCCACCAATAGGATGGGAAATGTCACTACAGGACGCCTCTCTTAGCTCTGATACCAATTTGTAACACCTCGACCACCCAGGTCATACCATGCTACTCATAGAAACAACAATTATCATATGCATATAAACATAAATAAACAACATATTCTTTTCATACATAGATTAATGTGGAAATAACAATAAAAGCATACATGCAGTATTCATAGGCAAAACCCATAATATAACAACATATACATGCAATATTCATCAATTATAACACATGTACATATAGACAACATGTAAATGAAGATAGGAATGGGTACTTATCTTTCAATTGAAGTACACCAACTACGTGCATAGCTTCCATGAATTTCCCAGCTTTAGACCACGCTGCTCATCATGCTCAACAGTGGGTCACCCCCGAGCTAGGACTAAGCTCCACCCAGGGTAAGGGAATCCTTAACTAGGCCGAGGTTACATGAGACTGCATAGTGCAATTGGAAGGATTCTCTCCAGGATCCTTCTTACGGCGACTACTCACAGACTCTCATTCTTCACATGCCTGTTCCACCCCAAGAATATTCCCTTCATTGTTCCACAGTCCATCGATTGCTCCACTTCCCCTTTCAGGGTCTCGACAACAGGACAGATCAGGAATTCTCAGAGCTCCGTAGCTAGTGCTGGACTCTCTCTGAGAGAAAATCACTTCCCAATAAACTCTCTCACCTGGAGAGAGGCTTGACAACTTGCCTCTTCACCCACGAGCCTAACAACCTGCTTCTTCAACCAACTTCAACTTAGTTCCAACAAGGTGAGAACAACAACAAAGGTTCAATATATCTTAGGGAACTATAACAACCACAATTCAATAAGGAACAACACATTTTTGGAAAGTACAGATATGTTGGCTTCATAGGAAAACACAGGTCGACTTCCCCAGTTACTGGTTTCAGAGGTGCCTGAAGATGCATAGTTCAAGAATGAAGACCAAGTGAGTTAGGAAAAGGATGGGAGAATGGGAAGAGAACCCCCCAACAAGATGAATTTCCAGCTTAAACTGCATGTGTTTGAGCTGACACATGTCACCCATGAAGCACATTCCTTTCCATTTGGAAGTCCCCCATATTCCCAAAGGAATCTAGGATATAAACATATCCTTCTAATCAACTTTTGGAATAATAAAAAATTATTATTCTCTTGGTCTTAAGCCCTTAATCTTATCCCCTCTTTCCAACCTCTCATCCCCCTCTCCCTTACCCATCCTAGTGAAGCTTATTCCCCCATTCTCTTTTATCGTGGTCGGTCTACATGCAACGATGTTTTTATATTAGTGATATGAATAGTTACATGTACAAATAGGCTCCTGGCCTTTAACACCTAGGCTCTCCGACCTAATAACACATAAGCTTACCATCTTATAATTGCGCGTCTCACCAACCCACAAAACATGTTTACAATTAATAAATACAACTAGGGCTCATCCTTGGGGATATTACAATCCCCTCCCCTTATTTTTGCATTGTCCTCAGTGCAACTTATTCACACAGTATCAACACGATTGTTGGGCCCTTCATTTTTGAGAAGGAATAACACAAGTTTTGACTAAGAATGAGTTGCGCAAACTCCATTAGAGGCCCAGAGAAAGAGAAACATAAATAAGTTTAGGAAATCAACGTAACGCCAACAAAGCAACAAATGATTGCAACAAAACAAGAAAGCAGACAAACTGAGAAGGAATACACAACCCAACTATATATAGGACTGAACACAATTGTAAAAGGGTTCTTCTGTTGGTTGGTTTTGTTCACTAGTTCATAAATTTGGGTGGCTGGGTTGAGTCGAGTCAGGTTAGTCAGAGTCACAAAGATTTTGGGATTAGCTGTTGATAATTATTGTAAGTTGGAAGTAGACAATTCCGAGTCTGTAATGAATTGGACCTATCAGTTGGAGAATTATGTCTTGGTGGCATGAGTCTAGAGCCAAGAGTCTATAAGGAGCCTTGCTATGTAATTCTGAGTCTGTAATGAGAGAAAGATCCAAAAGATAATATGAAGCAAGACCAAATTTAAAAAATGTTGCGCATTTGTATGTTTACTTATGCTTTCAATGTTTCCTTATGGCTTATGAGTTCTATTTGATGGTTCAATGTTTAATTGCTTGCTCGCAACGTAACTAGGTTTGATTCATGCACTTATATGTGTCAGATCTATTAATGTCTCTTGCGCAAGAACATGAATGAGTTTTGACTGCTCTATGGATCCTCTTTAGTCTTTTCCCTACCCTTCCCTATCTATCTCTCTCAACAATGCTTTGGGTGAGATTTATTCTCTTAGGAGGAAATGAAAATGCCAGCGCTCTAGACTACATGGTACCTTTTGTTTGTAACCTGAGAAGGACCCTGGTCTAATCAAATTCGCGCCAACAAAATGGTTCCTTTGTCGGGACCTGTGTTAAAAGGGAACCTGTAGGGATAATGATGTCGTCGATCCATAGATCTGGCATTGATCAATGGTGGGAAAGAAACTGTGATGCCTTCATATGGAAAGAAGAGGAACTAAGGAGAAAATTAGTGGAAAACACTCATGAAGCAATCTTTTATGCAAAAAGATTGAGCGACCAGTATGAGATTTTCTAGGTTAAATTCCCGAAAGAAATTTTTCATTGGATAAAGAGGCTCCAAGAAGCTCCAATGTTCCAGGGATAGGCTAAGAATCTCTATGCGTGGGATACCAAAAAGTTAGAAGCACTCCAGAGGCTGGATTTCCTAGTTACACGAGCTGTGGATATCTGGGTTAGCACCATGCTAGAGGGATACATAATTGAATTTGTAGCTAAGAACCACCAGTATTTTTCATGGGTAGAGGTAATTTTCAAGAAAGGTGCAAGTGGAAGACTTTTGAGAGAAATCCCCCTGTGGATTAAGGTTTTATTGATGGAGGAAGGGATGTTGATTATGTCCCCAATCAAGATGGCAGCATAAAGAGTCATGGCATGAGAGAGGGGAAGGGTTCTTTGACAAATTGGGGGGAAACAACATGGGGGAAGGGTTCTTTGACAAATTGGGGGGAAACAACATGAAATGGGCTCAAGAGATGAGAGAGACTTGAATATTTCCACCATAGTTGAGAAGTGGTGGCGCGACAAGATAAAGAAATCCTCAAGACAATCTGAAAAGTTGAGGAAAGAAGGCGTATCGAGAGAAGTAGAGGAAAGATAGATGGAAGAACTATAGAAGTTGAGAAGATAGGAATGACTAGCTAGTCAAAGATTAAACGTGAGAGAAGAGAGGAGAGAAAGAATTCCCCAGGAAGTGGGACGAGAAGGAGAGAGTACATATGTAAGAGAGGAGGAAGCCGACATGAATCTCGGAGGAGAAAGAGAAGAGTCAACCCCGATAACAGGAGAGATCGGGAATGCGACCGAAGATATCATCCTAGTGGAAGCTAAGGAGACCCTCCAGATCAAATAAAACCACCCCGAAGCCAACCCCAAATCACCCATACCCCAAGTGTCCTCTATACAAATAATAATTTTGATACTACCTTCTCATGCTAGTTTTGTTCCAATACAATTAGTTAGTCAGTCACAACCAAGAATTGTGGTTATAGGGAGGATATTGGGATCCCTCGATAGATCACAAGAAGGACCATTAGGTTTCATATTGATACGAACAACAAGATCAACAATGGACATCCATGCGGGAGGTTCGATTGCCCGATACCCAGAATTTTGGGGTAAGGGAGATGAAGACATTGAGAAACACTGGTTCCTGTGCAAAGCAATCTGGAGATCCAGAGGGACTCTGTATGTGAGTAAGATGGTCGAGTTCTAGACTACCTTGAGAGGTCGCAGTCTCAAGTGGTATTTGAAGATCATTGAACCATGAGTGTTAGGGATGCAAGGTCAAGTGTTCACACTTGGCTAGGTATGGACGAGGTTTATAGAAGGATTCAAACTTTTTCAGTCAGAACAACATGCTCTATCTAAGTTGCATGAGATGTGGTAGAGGGAAGGTGAACCATCCTCGGAGTACATCCAGAAGTTTAAATATGCCATAGGGAGGTTAGAACATCCAATACATGAAGAACATCAAAGGGAGTGGTACATTCAGGGGCTATTTCCTCTGACTCAGATTCCACTAATGCAACAACGGATATCCACGTTAACAGATGCCTTGGAACAATCGATGAAGATTGAATCCATGTTGGGATACCTCGGGAGATTGAGAGAAACCCAACCTCCAGTAGATGCAAATATGGCACAACTACAAGGGAATATATCAACACTGACAGAAAATATTCAGGAGCTAAGGATACCTAGACTAGGATGACCACAGGTTTGGTGCACTAGATGTTATACGAAAGGTCATCTAGAGATCGAATGTTCAAGTATGAGGGGACTAGGAACTCTTCATAATATGATGGTAACCCCACCAGGACCCATGGGAGGAGTTGCGCAAGTGTCAATGAATTCATCATTCCATAACCCCTCCCCATATCATGCTTTCCCAAGAGGCCAAGCAACACCCACATCAGAATATTGTGAGATTTTTCGAATCCAAGGGCATGGGAAAAGGCAGTGCCCCATCATGCAAAAATATTCGACCATACCAAACAAAGTACAGTGCGAGTTCTATGCCTCTACCACACATACTACCAATCAATGTAGAGCGTTGGACACACTTGCAGACAGATTAGACCGAAAAACATTCAGGGTGAATGAAAACCCTCAGGGACCAAGAGAGGTGGAGGAGGTGGAGCTGGAGGAGAATTTTGAGGAGGAAGAACTGGGGGAAGAGGACCAAGTAGATTTTATAAATGAGATGAACAAGGTCACTTGGCCAGAGATTGTCCTCATTCAAGGCGACCATGGTGCTCTCACTACAGAACCAACAGACACACAACTGAAGACTACCCAGAGTTAATTTCAAAGTGGGAAGACAGAGTATGACAAAGAGGAACTAACCTTATCAGTTCAGAGATAAATTGGATATCTAAGGGACAATTACCCAACCTTAATGTCATTACTAGAGGAGGAGTGAAGACATGAGCTAATGCTGATACTCTACCTCAGATCCAGAAAGAAACACCTAAGGGAGAGTGAGATCGGAAGAAAGAGGACCAAGTAGATTTTATAAATGAGATGAACCAGGTCACTTGGCCAGAGATTGTCCTCATTCAAGGCGACCATGGTGCTCTCACTACAGAACCAACAGACACACAACTGAAGACTACCCAGAGTTAATTTCAAAGTGGGAAGATAGAGTACGACAAAGAGGAACTAACCTTATGAGTTCAGAGATAAATAGGATCTCTAAGGGACAATTGCCCAAACTTAATGTCATTACTAGAGGAGGAGCGAAGACAGGAGCTGATGCTGATACTCTACCTTAGATCCAGAAAGAAACACCTAAGGGAGACAGGTATGACCCCCTAAAGAAAAATATGTTCTTTAAAGATGCCATAGAAGTATTCCATAATATTCCTAGTCATGAAATGCAAGAGAAATCCCCCCACCTGACTGTTTACCCTAATATGGCGCAAGTCCCTGCTTCACCCCTTGCACCCAAAAACCCTGTAGTCATACCGAGACAATATGAGTAGCTCCAGAACACAATTGACCTTTGGTTTCAATTATTCTCTGACATTCTAGGGAATTACCAACTAACAAAAAAGTTGCGCAATGCACTGTACCTAGTCTCAGGGAATGAGGAACCCTCAGAAGCAAGGATAAGGGATAATCTTCTTCAGACGAGTACTTAGAGAGTGCAGTGAAGAAAAGTGCGAACTGGAAAAGAATTTCGACTGGTAGCCTAGTTAGACGACTTCAAAATTAAGGACATCATGTTGGACCTAGGGTCAGATGTGAAAATTCTATCTAAGAAGACTTGGGAAGCCTTAGGAAAACCGAGATTGACATATTCCCCAATTCAGTTAAGAATGGAAAACCATTACTGTATCTTTCCCATAGGAAGATTGGATAACATGGAAATCGATGTAGCAAGAGTAAAAATAGTATCTGACTTTGAATTCATTGAGATCATGGGAGACAAAGACCCCTACCTTGCACTACTTGGCACTGATTAGGCCTATGTAAATTATGCACTATTGGGAAGCCTTAGGAAAACCGAGATTGACATATTCCCCAATTCAGTTAAGAATGGAAAACCAATACTGTATCTTTCCCATAGGAAGACTGGATAACATGGAAATCGATGTAGCAGGAGTAAAAATAGTATCTGACTTTGAATTCATTGAGATCATGGGAGACAAAGACCCCTACCTTGCACTACTTGGCACTGATTAGGCCTATGTAAATTATGCACTAGTCGACTTAAAGAAATACACCATGACTTTTGAAGCTGAGGGAATCAAGGTAGTTCAACCTTTGGACCCATATATAGGACCCAGGTACACATAACCAACAAAGAATAATATGGAGGGAGAAGACCTATACCATTTGTACACTGTAATATCGGGGACAAGAAACGATTATATAAACCCTACTGCTGATGGATCTGTAAGCTAGAGAAGTATACAGTTAATAGATGAATATTCAGAACTGGCTTTTGATAGTTGGCAACAAGGGTCGCACGAAAAATTCTCAAGAAGATGCACAACTATCAGAATGACCAGATGGGTTGGGACCGAAGTTAGAGGACACCCAGTATACGATGGTACCTCGGATCTAGACAACTTTTTGTAGAATGTGAAAGAGAATGTGAGAGAAGACCAAAGAATCTCGGTACTAGATGTGTCTTTTCAGAACACCCCCTCCAGATGGTGGGACACCCATAAAGCTGTACTCAGAACTTTTGACGAGGTGAAGCAAGCTATCAAGTACAGGTTCTGGAATAAAGAGAAGCTAGAATCAGAGATGTAGATGGATTTCTAAGTTGCGCAACCGTTCAACGGAGAATCGGATCCTAGAATACACATTGAACAGTGTGTGACATAGTGGCAGGCTACAGAGATACCCTCTCGCTTCTGGGTTAAGGTATTTCCCCACTCTCTAGGCCAAATCCCGAAATCTTGGTTCATACATGAGGAAAACAAAAGACATACCAATGACTGGCAGACACTGGCAGCTCAATTTTGCAATGAATTCTCATTCTCAAGTAAGTACCTTGAGCTTGAAATAGCTCTGCAAAAGATTAAAGAACTTCTTTTTACAGCCAATAGTAATAAGAGATCAAAATTTGTAGTGTGTCCCAAGCATACCCAA
>CBVK0100079295.1:0-14989 GCA_900067695.1 Picea abies
CGAATTGAGGATATGATTAAATGCATTTACATGATGATAATGCATGGATAAGTATGAGTTTGTGTTGTAGACTAATCTACAGGGCAATGGGATATGAAATAGCCAAATGATAATGATAATAAAATGGTTGATGTCGTGAACATCGACCAAGAAACATCATGGTATGAATATTTGTATGTGAAATTATGTTGGTTCAAACACATTGCTATGATATGTGGACAAGAGCATGTTTTTCAGGTGGCGAGACTGCTTGAAACTGAATACATGATGACAAAATTCCCAGAAACAAAGTGCCATTGTATGGTCCATGGTAGGGTGTTTACCCTAGTTCTATAGGAGGGGTGGAGGTATTTCCCACCGTGTATCCTCTGAAACCTGGATTCAGGGGAGGATGGTGTTAGCTCACGCTCCCCCAGACGTGTGATGATGACTGCCAGTTTCCTGCTGGAGAAGCTTGGTAAAGAGAGTTGACACTTCCGCTTATGAGTTCTATCTGGAGTTAGGTTAATATAGTTGATGCTCCAAGATAATTCAGTAGAGGAAGGATAGGGATGGAAGATGGAAGTAGGTTAGGGAGGAAGGATGACTAGAAGTAGTTGAGAGTGTGTGGGGCTCTTTTCTTATAGTATAATTTCTTGATTTCTTCTTTTTGAAAAATATGTATATATGTATATTTATAATTTCTTAACTGAACTATAATTATCTAAGTGAATGTTGCTTGTGCTAAATTATTATAATTGCAGGATTTTTTGAACATTTTAAATGGTTTACTATCTTTTATGAAACAAATGGTCTTGTTGATTGGATTGAATGCATACACGAATTACTTTAGGTGTGATAATTGTTTTCATTAGTACATGTGCGAGTCCTGTATGTGCTAGGTACACATGCATGCCTTGTACATGTACACTAGTATGTATAAATGTTTTAAATTGATGATATTGTTTATTTGATGTGGATGTATGAATCACGTGTCATTACCCTTGTATTGTAAATTACTCTAACTTCAGGACGAATTTTATTAAAGGGTGGGTGTATGTAACAACCCAATTTGATTATTTATTTATCATAGTTGTTACTGTAAATTTAATTAAATATTAAAATAAATTCAATGAGTCTTTTTATTATTTTATTATTAATAAGGTAGGTAAAGTAATTAATGAGGGGATAAGGTTGTTGGGGAATTAATAAAGGTATAAGGCAGTTGGGGAATTGAATGAGTGGGAGGGATTCAAGAGAAGAGGATAATAAAGAGGGGAGAGCACTTGGAGAGGGGTCTTTTTGTTTTGGGAGAAATTGGGGAGAAGAAGGAGCCAATGAAGAAATTCTGAAAGTGAGAGGAAGAAGGTGGAAATTGGAAGAACAGATTGTTTTGGGAAGCTTTTACAGGGGCATTGTTGTTGCTGGGAACTTTGGGTTCGGGGGCCAGTAAACCGCAAGGATTCATGGAGCTAGGGAGCCAGAGAGGCTGTTCCTAGTTGGTTGGGAGGTTAATATTTAGTTGGGCAGTTTCGACAAGAACAATAACAAGTGAACCAACGGATAAATCCACCAACCTACAGGTTGAGGTATGCATTTCATTATGATGTTGTTGTTATTATGCTATCTACCAGTTTATTCGTAATATAAAAAAAACCATAAAAAAAAACTATAAACTAAATTGCAATAATTTCAGTAGGAGATAACAAAATATATAAACTTTTATTTTATTGAAGCCTTCAAATAAGAAGACCTTACATATAACTTGTGGGTTCTAAAATAAAATGCATAGAAATTTATTATTTTATGCTTTTCATTATCAAATTTATAATTGATTTTATATGAATTTCAAAATTAAAATAAATGCTAAAATTGAGATTTCTTATTATAATTTTAGTATTAAAATTAATAATAATAATAATTAATAGTTTACAATATAATATGATTTAATTAAAATTTCAAAACTAAAAATATTTAAAATTTATTCTTCATATTTATAAATATAAATTAAAAATCAAATTATTCATAACACAATTAACTTATTTGATCTTCCATGATTCTTTCACTCTCTTTTTAATTTTCGCTTTACCGATTTTAGAGAAAGCACCATCTCAACCAAACCATCAACAAAACATTTGATATGGAAGTGATAATGTAATTGTTGCATTCATCTCCCACCATGCACTACATATATTTTATCCAACTCTTTGAGATGCACATATTTTTTAACTAAACAAGGGAATCTTTCGTGCCACGTACAATCCTACTCATCAATCACGTTTGACACGACGAATAGTCTAGAACTTCGAGATCATTCACATGCTCCATCTTATACAATTATTATAACTACCCCTAGAATGATTTATCATCATTTTTCCATTTCATTTATTTATACCCACATTCATGGACAACCAAATCAGTTGGAGCATCATCCATCCAAGCTCCATCTCTTGTGTTTTCATCTATTGAGTTGTGTTTCGATTGGGCCTGAATTTCAATAGTTTGGTATTTGAGTCAAATTATTTCATTATATCTCTTTCCTTCTGCCTAGATCCACGAGACGTATTTATTCCCTTTTATCGTTCATTGAAATTCTTTATTTCCTTTTATTGGTATTTTCAGAGAGCTTGAGGGAGAATAGTCACTGGTATGCAAATCACTAACAAATATCAGTAACAAATTTCAATGTGAATCTATGAATCTACTTTGAAAGTAAATACCACAAATATCAATGTGACACTTTGAAACTACTTTGAAAGTGAATTCTGTTGGATCATGTTGTCATTGATGCCAAAGATTTAATTAATTGATGTCAAGTGATTGATTGATGTCAAAGGATGATTAATTGTTTGGAATTGATTGATGTCAAGGAATTAGTTGATGCCAAAGGATGATTGAATGATGTCAAGGTCAAAGGTTTGTATATTGATGAAGATGGATTAATGAGTTGTCATTGGTATATGATGTATTGTTGGATTGATTTTTATTGTCCTATCATGATTGATAAGGTGTATAAATGGATGAACTCCAAAGTGGTCCCCTTATGTTGATAAGGTGTATAAATGGATGAACTCCAAAGTGGTCCCCTTATGGTGAAAGCCCTCACGGGAAGATGCTTTGCGGTTGAGTTATCCTTGAAGTATGGTTATGCTTCTATGTGGAATAATGAAATGAAGATCAGTGAATTTGTCAGTAGAACTATCCTATATGGATAGTGCTTGTCATGCCATTTCTAGTGGTCTGTGGAATGTCACATAACTCCTCATGGTTTGAGAGTTATGACCTTACGAAGATGGAGGACCCTCATATGTAGGCTTGAAGCCCCAAAAGGTCAAAGAAGTAAAAATCTTGCAAAGAAGAAATTATTATTTAAATGGTAAAGAAAAGTGACAAAGTCAAGGAGGAATATTTAAATCGAGAACTTTCTATTTATGGAAAGTGGTTAACCTAGAAATATGTTAAGTGACTTAAAAATAGGTTATGTGACCTAGAAATGGGTTAAGTGACCTAGAAGTGACCTAGAAGATGCTTCTAAGAAAGCTACTTGGAGAGTATAAATAAGAGACAAGGGTCTCTTGTGTAAAATCATCTTTTGCATCTAGTGTGCATCTCTTGGGTATCTCTTGAGCATGTATTGAAGATCTATTCTGAGAGAGAGAAATAATGGAGGATCTTATGGATGCATCAAAGTTTCGGCAAGTCTGAGATCATGAAGACAAAAGTTTCGAAAGCTCACAAACCCTAGTTTTTGAGGTATATGTGGGCTATAGTGATCTAGGGTGCGTACATATGATGGTTGAATGAGGACACAACATGTACAGTGGATGAAGTCATGTAGACTTGTGTAAGAGCTGGTGCCAGGCTCTTGAAGACTGAAGCAAGTTCCATATCTGCATTCTATGGGCTCAGATCTACCATAAAAACTCTGATTGGATAGCAAGAGACATAAGAGAATGTGATTGAAGGTTGCAGAGGATCTGAGTGAGTGATGAAAATAGCTCTTGTAGAGTTGTACTCTATTCAATTGTTGCTGATAACCCAAGGATTATAGTCCATAATAAAAAGAAAATTGTACATACATCTTGTGTTCCTTGTGATGATGATTTTTTGATGATATATTGCTGATATATGTTCTCATCTAACTGATTATAAATGACAACAATAAGTAATGATCTAATGGTGATTGTTAACTAAGGAGTTCTGTGTAGGGGAAGTTTTGGGAAAAAGAGCCCCACACTCATTCACCCCCCCTCTAAGTGTGGTCGGTGTGTCCAACAAATTCCTCAAGAATAGATGAAAACATATCATGTTATTGTTCACACTACATTGTATTACTCATAAATGGTGAATGGGTGTCCAGTTATGTTAATGCTTGGAATCAATTGAATGAAAACAACAACCAATGCACACGTCAAAACAAACATTGACAATACAAACAATTCATGTATGGCATGGCCTGAAACATTCGATGAAATTATTGTAAATTCCATCGATTTCCATGGTGGGGGCCTAGATGAAGTACTGCTTCAAAGTATACTATGGCTGACATTGCCAAAAGAAGCCTCTCAAAAACCACTTATGTATTGTTCTGAATATCGTTTACGATGGTTACCACTCCGTCTTGACTTGATGAACCAGATCAACAACGACACTAGGCAAACAATTCAAATCCTCCAAAAACCTTCTGGACGTCCTACTCGGTTTGAAAAATGGAATATAAACTCCTCATTTCCCTAATTGTTTGGCACCCTTCATGCCCGTCGTTCCACAAGCACATCAACCCACGAGAGAATTTTATTTTCTTGCACCCTTCGGAAGAGCGTTTTATTTCCAAATGCCCTCTAGAGGGGTGTTTTCTGGTATGTTATAAGATTGTGTTTGAACTCAGTTTCTTCCCTGATTTGATTAAGAATAATTTATGTCCCCATTATTTTTCATGAAAAAATTCAGTCTCTACCCTTATAAAACTAGATGATCATCTTGCCCTCGATAATCCAAACACATGGGAATTTTTAGTATGAAATATTCATTTCTCATTGTTTCATTTTGTGCAATGGAAATCAGAAGTGTCATATGTATTAGTTTGAAAATTGTTCTATGTTCGACTGCCATTTATGGGAAACTTTACCCAGATTTTTATGACAAATCATGCTCCAATGTGTTGTCCATAGTGAATTTTGTAGTAAAATAGGTCATATCCAAGGAGAAACATATGGGAGTGTCTTTTCTCCGCCTTCACTTTCACAACTGTTCCATCAATAACGAACTGAAGGCAAACACACATAACATATCCAAGCCATCAAGTACGCACATGCCTTCCTCACCCAGACACACATCTATCTCGACCCATGAAGCAAGTAATAAATAAAGGGCACAGAACGTCAAGCCATCAAGACATAATCACTAACGAATTCCCTAATAGATTCATTCCTTCTTTAAGTCCATTTCCTTGTTTCAATTTTTAAATGATATGTTGCATGTTCGAGATGTTTTTTGCCGTCATTTCTATTTTTCATGTATTGTTGTAATCAAATGAATTGACCTAATTGTAGACTTAACTAGATTTCTTGTGAGCATGAGGGTTGTGATGTCTTTATAGTGTTGGACGACACCTCGACATTTACAGGTATAAAGACTACAAAATAAAAAAAAATCATGCAAACAACAACCATTGAACATGCCAAAACAAACATTGACAAGCAGAACAATTAATGCATGGTATGGACTGAAACATTCAATGAGCTTACTGTAAATTCCAGCCATTACCATGGCGGGGGCCTAGATGAAGTACTGCTTCAAAGTATACTAAAAGAGAGCTCAAACATATTACATACCATAAACAACTTGTAGACTTAAAATTGAAATAAGGGCTAACATTACCAAAATAAGCCTCGCAAGGACCATTTCTGTATTGTTTCGAATCTCTGTGACCACTTTGTTTTCTTTGTTAAAGTGAATATGCATGTATGATAGCCACCAACTATGTTAATCTAATTTACAAAAGAAATCACATAAAATGAAAAGCACAGTCTATATGACAATCAACGACATGCAAAGGTGGAAACTCTTAGGAAATACTTATCACTATATGACTTGGATGACAGATGCAATGCCTCTCACACATTATCGCGAGCACCTCCTTTTTGTATTATCTGAGAAAATCTATTAAGAATATGTTATTCATGTTTATTACTGTTCAGTTATGCATACTTTTTTATCTTGGTGGTGCGCTCATGTCCTAGGTGGTGGAGCATGAAGAGATGGATCCATGTTTATTTCCAAATGTACTGACAGGCGATCGAATGCAAGAAGGTTAGGTCATCAACTGCAACAAGTGTTAGAGCCCTCCCACAACCATTCAATTTTTTTTTTATTCCTTTTTTAATCCTGAAAATTTTGAAAAATAAATTGCCTACACCAAGGAAATAATGTCACATCAGAGAGCTAGGCACAAATAAAAAATTCAATCTTTAATATTTAATAACCAATAAAATAAATTTATTTCAAAAAATAAATCATAATAATAAATATTTGAAGGGAAATACAAACAACAGTGTGTAATATGATATGGGCTCCATAATGCACCAAGTAATATTGAAAAAAACACCAGTTAATATGCGGTCAATGATAGTTGACCGTTGTGCAAAAGCTAGAGTCCCTAGCCGGAGACAGGGACTAATAATGCATATATGATGAAATATAGAATTAAGTGGATATATATCATTTTGTGCTTCACTTTGAAGGACTTCCTAATCACCATATCATGATGAACAAAATAATTGGTACTCTTTCATTCGATTAGATTTATCACCATATGAATAAGAGAATCATTTTTTCCATCACCATATCAATAAGATAATCATTTTTTCCACAATGTTTGAGAATGCTATCGTGTCATATTTATTTTTTCCATCACCATATCAATAAGAGAATCATTTTTTCCATAATGTTTGAGAATGTAATCTTGCCATCACCATATCAGTAAGAGAATCATTTTTTCCATAATTTTTGAGAATGTGATTTTATTTTTTGAGATTTCTTGCATGAATGCTTTAATTTCTCACTTAGTCATAACTACAACAATTATAGATTGGAAAATTTTTATTTCAACATGTGTGAAGAGGGTTTATAAAAGAAAAGAAGAAAAAATATTTGATATCTAAATTATTTAAAGACTTGTTTTCCCTTCGACCCAAATTTTCTATCTACTAAAACTGTTGGGAAAAGGGGTTGAACCTGTAATGAAACACACATATAGTTCTGTAGATAATCAAAGAGGGAATAAAATTTTTGAAGACAAAGGGTGGTGTCTAAAGATATCGTTGCAACACTTAATCAAAGTGCACTATGATCAAAACATCACAATGTATATTGGATCTTGATATCTCCATATGATATCAACCTGATCACTTGATGATAATGAACCAAGGGGTCTGCTATTTATAGACTCAATATCAAACCAACTTCCATAGAATCGAGAAGATGTTCACATGCAACCGTCTATTTTTAGAGTTGACTATGTCAAATCCATGCTATCGAGTTGGCTCAAAAAGGATGCAAGACTCAATCGCCTATGCATCCAACCCGTATTTGATTGCTGGGATTTTTGATCAACTGCCTGACTATATTCGACTGTCCAACCAACATACATGTCGATTACTCAATCAACTAATGTAGATATTTGGTCAATCCCCCAACCGACTGTATCTAGATGTATTTCAACCGCACGACCGAATGAATCCAGGAGATGTGTGATAAACCATCAATGCTTAATGTTCCAAAATCCCCCCATCAACACACGTCTCTCGATATTCAGGAGGTGAAATTATGTCATCCTAAACCCCCCCCATAATTGCAGCTTCATGAAGCCCAATCATCATACAAAACTTGATATCTCTAGCTTCAAGTAAAGGTTTGGTGAAGATATCGACAACCTGATCATTTATTCTACAATATTCAAGAGAGAAAACGTTCTCATGAACCAACTATCTAAAATAGTGATCATGCAGATCAACATGCTTCATATTATTGTGGAAAATAGGATTGTCAACAACCTATATGGAACTTTGATTATCACAGTAGATTATAATCGAGGTCTAAATAAGAAATCCAAGTTCTCCCCAAATTTGGTGAATCCAGACTACTTCAGTACCTACTTGAATGATGCCACACTATTCTACTTCTGTAGTCAACAAAGAGACTACCTTTTGTTTCTTTCACAACCACACCAACGGTCTAGTGCTAAAGTGATACGCATAGCCATAAGTGGGATTCCGATCATCACTATCACTAGCCCAATTGGAGTTAGTGAAGCCGACCAATGAATCTGAACGTCGACAATACTTGATACGAAAATGAATGGTACCCTTGAGATAGTGGATAGTTCGTTTGATTCATTTCCATTGGCTTTCATTAGGGTCTTGCATAAACTAAGAAACCACACTAATAACAAAGGAAATTCCATGTTGAATATGAGTAAGATAAATAAGACTACCAACCAATTGTCGATAAAGAGTAGCATTGACTGTGGGTGTTTGAAAAGTTTTGATCAGCTTTACTCCATATTGAAAAGGAGTAGCACAAGGATTACAATCAACCATACTAAAGGTGTCAAACGATCCATCACATATTTAGACAGAGAAATAAAAAATCTATCACACAATGGTAATACTTGAAGGCCCAAAAAATAATGTAAAGTAACAAAATCTGTCACGTCAAAGGAGTCATCAAGTTGTTTCTTCAATCTAAGAATGAGATCATTTTTATTTCCAATAATGAGGAGATCACCTACATATACAATAAAAATCAAGGTTTCTCCCTTGATATGGAGTACATTCAAGCTATGATAAGATTCACAACATTTGAAACCAAGTCAAATAAAAAAACTATCGATCTTATCATACCAAGCTCAAGGAACCTACTTCAAACCATAGAGTGACTTATTGAGTCAAAAAACCAAGTTAGAATCTATCACAAAACTAGGTGGTTGTTCCATTAAAATTTCTTCAAATATGTCTCCATGAAGAAAGAAACTCTTCACATCCATATGATGGATTTTCCATCCAAAATGAGCAGTAAAGGAAAACATTAGTCTAATAGAGTTCATCTTTGCAACAAGGGAATTTTGTTTAGTGTAGTTGATGCCTTCTTGTTGAGAAAAACCATTCACAACTAGGCGTGATTTATGTCACTCAACAACACCTTCAAAGGTAAATTTGGTCATGTAGAACCATCGACACTTCACAATGTTCTTTCCTTGCGGTCGAAGAACTAAGTCCCAAGTGTGATTGTTAGGCAAAGAATCAATTTCTGTCTACATGTATTTTTCCCATTCAGGTCATCCTTTAACATATGAGTAGGAAATAGGATCATAAGTTTCAAGTACATGAGTCATCAAGGAAACTATGGCATGTTACTTTTGACTTCGAGTTTGTTGTCTGAAGGAGACATCACTTAAATCAACTTCAATAGATTCAATTATCTTGGAAACCCATATGGGTAGACAAGAAATATATGAAATAGGGTTCAATGTAGCAGGTTGATCAAAAGTAAGAGAGTTTTCAGTCAAAAGAGGTGGTGGACCGTTTAAAACAAATATTGATGAACTAGTCGACATGGAGGTCGACAATCAAGTCGAAATAGGAATAAAGTTCGACTATCCAGTCGAATGAGTAAAAAATGAAACATGAAAACTAGTTTTAGAGACAACATCAAAGGAATCATCCTGCAACAATACACATGAGGCATTCAAAAACTTAATTCCATAATGCTTTTCATCAAACCATATATTACATTTGATAATGATCTTCCATTTGTCAGGATCAAACATTCGATAGGATTTTGACTCTTCAGAGTATCCCATCATGATGCAATCATGACTATTTGCATTCAAATTTTTTCTACAGTCATCAGAAATGTGAGCCAAGGAAACACATCCAAACATATTGAGGTGGCCAATTGAAGGATTCTTTCCACACCATTGTTCGAATGAAGTCATGAAAGGAACAAATCGATTCAAGATGCAATTGAGAAGATAGTTTGCACAATACACTACTTTATCCCATAAGTCAGGATGCTGATATTTATCCTGCAAAAGATGTAACATACCAATCCCCCAACTGGTCACATCACTTACTAAAATGACCCAAACAAAATTTTTGATACCAATTCTAATTGTGGAAATAAAACACAACATGAAATTCAAGATCATGCAACTGCCTATGTTACTTAAAAACAAAAATGAAACTACTTTCACTATGCATAGCAACAACTAAACAACATGAAACAACATTCAACCACATAAATATATATTTTAATGCATCATTTTGCTCAAAACAAGTAGCATTTAACCAACATAACTCAAAGTAAATTGCAAAACAACTATATGAACATTTGACATAAATGAACACAACAAATAAGAACACTTATGTTAAGAAAGTGTGCAACCCACTGCAGAGGACGAAATCTCGCAATCGTAGACCTATTGTTCCAGTTCTCAATAGCAAGTCGCCCCCATTCTGGGGATATGAATCCACAAGAGACAATGGCCCCTAAGGCTGGTTGATTCCCCCCTTTCAACAGTCAAACTCACAGCTAATTATAGTACACCATATCTCTTCCCCTCAACCTACAAAACCCAAGGGATGGAATCCCTCGTCACTGCTCATAGTCCCTCAAGAATTTCCACTCCCCTCCAAGGCTTCTAGTACAGGTTGGACAAGAAAACTACTTTTTGGGACCTCATGAATTCTACAGTTGCAAACATGAATTCTCCTAGCAGCAAAACACATGATTCCTTGGTGAATTTAGAACAACAAGTTACTCCCAGGCACACAACCTCTTTCTCCATGAATTTTCAGGTCCAAAAAATTTCCAAACTTTCCAACAACAACTACCTTCAAGCTTCAACACTCAGAACTCCATTGTTGGCTAGAAAAATCCATGTAAAAATTGCTCTCTATACAAAAATGTGAAATATGCAATTCTAGTCTCCTACCAATATGAATTTCCCTTCTTTCTCTTGCTTACTTGACTTTCACTCTTCCCCAATCTTATTGTACTCACCCCCCATGCTCTCAATAAATATGGGAAGTGACTCTCACACCAACCCTCTTACGTGAATTGAATGATCGGGCTCTAGAATACTCAACAATTAATGGAAGGTTCATGGTAAGGATAATTTAGAAAGAAAGGTTTTGGGTTTAATAAAAATGGGTAAACTCTCCCCCTTGGACCCCTTCCCTCTCTTGTGGATACTTATCCCCTAAATCTCCATCTGTGTCCATCTGCAACTAGAAATACATTTTATTCATTATATTCAATTTGCATCATTAACATATTACATCCCTTTGGCTCTTGGCCATACATTACATTTACAATATACATAGCTAGTTTGGGGTTTGAAAATGAGGATGCTACATTCCCCTCCCCATACAAACTGCACCATTCTCAATGCACTTAACCATATAGTTTACACCTTAACATATATAAAAACATTACATCAGAATACTTGATAATTCCATAACTTAATGATTGATGCAACAATTCCAACCAACAAATCTCTTTTCCCCTCAACCCACACATTGGTTGGATAAGAAACATCAGAGTTTTGGTTCCAGGAACTACAACTACCAAAATGGAGTCTTCATTCGCTTATGTACAAATGTATATTCAATTTTCTTCAAAAATTGCAACAAATTGCGGGTATGCTTCTCACATGGATTCCTCATGCTCCCATGTAGCATCTTCAGGACTGTAGCAAGTCCATTGAACCTTTAACAAGATGATGCATTTTTTCCTGAGCACTTTTACTTTCCAGTATAAGATGTGCACTAGTTCTGCTGGAAATCCCCTTAGTGTTCCACCTAGATCACATTCTAATCAATCACATGATTAAGATCAGGTACATAATTTTTTAATAAAGACATATTGAACACGTTATGAATTATCATGGATGCAAGTAATGCTATCATGTATGCAACTGATCCTATCTTTTCTAACACCTCAAAAGGCCCACAATATCTTGCTACCAACTTTGGTACAATTCCCAATTTCAACGAGATTCTCTTGGATTTAAATTTTAAAAACACATGCTCTCCCACTTTGAATTCTCGATGTGTTCTTCTTTTATCGGCATAAATATTTTTCCTATCTTGTGCAACTCTCAAATTCTTCTTGATCTTTACCATCTGTTATTCCAGTTCCTTTACAATTTTGACTGAATCACGACTCTGTCTCCTGGGTTATCCCAACATACTGTTGTGTTTCATTTTCTTCCATATAATGCTTCAAATAGGATCATCTTCAATGATTCTTGATACCGATTATTGTAGGAAAACTCAACTAAATGGATATATTCCTCCCACATAGAAGGCTTTTCCATTACATACATTCTCAACATATCCTCAATTATCTGATTAATTCTTCCATTACATACATTCTCAACATATCCTCAATTATCTGATTAATTCTCTCTGTCTTCCCATCTAACTCTGGGTGATATGTTGTACTGAAATTCAAATTTGTTCCAAATCCCTTCCAAAAATTCGAAGTGAACTCGGGATCTCAGTTCGACACTATTTCCTTAGGCACACCATGTAGCCTAGTAATTTCTCTCATACAAATTTATGCAATATTGATTTCCTTATGAGTTAATTTTACAAGAATGAAATGTGCATCTTTTGTAAGCTTGTCCATGGTCACTACCATGATGGGATCATGTTTCCTTGCTGTCATGGGAAATTTGGTAATGAAATTGATAGTAAGAACTTCCCATTTCCATTCAAGAATGGGCAATGGCTACAACAATCTTGCCGGATGTTTGTTTTTAGCCTTTACCTTTTGACATTCCATGCATCTAGACAAATAATCATTGGCATCTTTCTTCATACCAGACCAAAAATATTATCCTTTTACAACTGTAATAGTTTTCTGATATCTTGGATGTCTAACCTATGGTACATTATGTGTCCATTTTAGAACTAAATTTCTCAATTCCTTAGAATTGGGAACATAAAATCTATTATGAAATAAAAGTATTCCATCCTCTTCCAACTTGTAATCCTTATATTTATGTTGTATATCATTCAACTGTTAGCTTTCTCTAACTTGCACATATTGCTGATATGTTGTTACAACCTCTAGAATTCTATCTTTTAAATATGTTTTGTACATACTAATGGTTGTAGCATGCATTTTATGCACCCTTCTATTGAGTGCATCAACCACCTTGTTCTCTTTTCCTTTTATGTGCTTGATATCAAAGTTATATTCACTAAGAAATTCCAGCCATCTAGTTTGTCTAGCATTCAGTGTTGGCCATTTAAATAAGTATTTTAGACCACTATGGTCTGTCCTTAATTCAATTTTTTTTCCCATAAGGTACTGCCTTCACATTCTTAAGAAATGTACTATGGCTACCAACTCTAAGTCATGTTTGGAATAATTTATTTCATGATCCTTCAATTTTATGGACTCATAAAAAATTACATGTCCATTTTACATAAGGACTCGACCGAGCCCTTCCTTGCATGCAACTGTGCACACAACAAAATCCTCATCTGAATATGCAACTTTCAAAATAGGTGCACTGGTTAATAAATATTTTAAGCACCATATTTTTTTTTTCACACTTAGCACTCCATTCAAATTTTACTCCTTTCTTTTGCAAACATGTTATTGAGTGTACAATCTTGGAGAATCCCGCAATGGATCTCCTATAATAACCATCTAGACCCATACATGATTGCTGGTGTTGGCCAACTTTTGATTGCTTCAATATTTTCTGGATCCACTGCTATGCCATCTTTTGAAATAATGTGGCCTAAATAATGGATCTACTTTTGATAAAAAAAATGCATTTACTCAATTTGGAATACAATTGGTGCTCTCCCAACACTTGTAGCACCATCCTCAAATGTTTCTCATGCTCCTCCTCTATCATTGAATAGATAAGAATATCGTCCAAGAACACAATGAATTTTTTTTCCAAGAAATCTCTGAACACCTCATTCATTAGACACATAAATGTAGCCAGTGCATTTGTCAACCCAAAAGGCACCACCACAATTTCATAGTGTCCATACCTTGTCCCAAAGGTTGTTTTTCTAGTATCCTCTTCTCTGATTCTCACTTGATGATAGCTTGAAATCAAGTCAATCTTGGAGAATATTCATTCTCCTTTCAACTGATGAAAAATATCATCAATCCTTGGGAAATGATATTTGTTCTTGAGGGTATTATTGTTCAGCTGTATGAAGTCAATACATAGCCTCAACATTTCATCTTTTTTCTTGAAAAAAGGAACTGGGGAACCCCAAGGGGAAACACTTGGGCGTATGTACCCTTTCTTTAACAACTTTTCTAGCTACATTTGCAAATCTTTTAGCTCTGGCATGCTCATGTTCTATAGGGAGTTTTGGACACTGGGGTATCTCCAGGAATTAAGTCAATGGAGACAATCCTGCCAGCTCCTCAAATACATCTTCATATTATTTCAAGACAATATAATCTTCAAGACTTGCTTCCTTATCCTTTATTGGCTCTTCCATATGGGATGCATATATCTGGCACCCTTTCCTAAAAATTATTTTCAGCTACAATGCTGAAATATCTCGGATAGATATAGGCCTTGGAATACCTTGTATTGTCCTTGAGTTCCCTTCTTCATCAATACATGTGAAAAATTTTCTATAACAATGTAAAACAATACAATGTTTTTCTATCCAATCCATACCAATCAAGCAGTCATAAGACCCAAGAAGTATGATGTTCAAATCTTCCTTAGTGTTAATTCCACTCATGTTTATAGGGAATTCCTTAACAAGCTAATTAATTCTTCTCTTGGTTCCAATAGCTAGTTGAACTAGCCAAGAATTTTGATGCTTACATTTCTTCAGTTTAAATATTTCAACTATATTTGGATCTATATAGCTATAAGTATCTCATGAATCAATGAAAATAGCTATGGGTTGATTATCAATATTACCTTCCACTTCAATCATGTGGGATT
>CBVK0100079312.1:471-11971 GCA_900067695.1 Picea abies
GGCCCAGGGTAAGGAATGGTCCAAGCATTTCTCGAGGGCAGACTCATTCTTTCCAGGTTACACCTTATTTAGTGTCGGAAGAATGGCCCAGGGTGGGAAATGGTCTAGGTTTAGAAATCAGAAACAATCCTTCTTCCTTGGTTGAGAAGAATGGGGCAGATAACCTATTATTGATATTCCATATTGAGGGCAAACATTCTTTCAGATCTCACAGTTGTGAGTGAAAGATTGGCCCAGATGATTATTATTGATATTCTATGTTGAGGGAAGACATTCTTTCAGATCTCACAAATGTGAGTGAAAGATTGGCCCAGATGATTGTTGTTGATATTATATACTGAGGGCAGACACTCTTTCAGATCTCACAGACGTGAGTGAAAGATTGGCCCAGATGTTTCAATTTTTATCATAACATTGTTTCTATGCAGATGAAGACTACTGTGGTGGCAGACATTCTTTCAGATCTCACATACTTGAGTGAAAGATTGGCCCAGATGATACAGTTTTTATCATAACATTGTTTCTATGCAGGATGCTCTCTGATGTTTGTTATGAAGACTATATGACAGTAGATGAGAACTACTGTGGTGAATATGTTTCACTATTGCTGATCAAGTACTTGTGTGTTACTTGATGTGGTAGTTAACCACTGGATTGTAGTTGTGTACTACAGGAATAGACACAGGTGTGTTCTATAAATTGATATTGTACCAGTTGTCATAGGAGATTATCCAGTCGGATAATAATGACAGGTTCTCGTGGTGCTACTAGTTGTATGGTCTGTTGTGCTCAAGACCATTCTATTGTTGCACTAATTGCCTTGAAGACTATCAACAGTTTATTGGAGATGATGATCATTCAGGTGAATGATGAACATAGATTTTCCAGACAGAAAACAGTTCAGAGCTTTTACTCCACTTGTATCACTCTATGGTGAGAGTGACTTATTCAGCATCATATTACTCAGATGAAGTATGGTTACAAAAGATGCTGCAATTGATAGTAATGGTGATGGTCATGATCTAGTCATGAAATAGTCTAGATGACTATATTGATGCTACCGAGTAAATGGTATGTTTTGTGCTCAATTCCATTACCTGTAAATACCTCTCTAGCTAGGAAGGAGTGTTAATATTATGGTAGCTACGGGAGGTATTTACCTCTACATGTGAACCTGACGAGAATAGAAGACTCCGGGAAGCAAGAGAAACCCTAATCAATTGGCTAATAACCCTAGAAGCCTTGTCGACTCAAGAATATAATTTATATTAGGCTATTAGCCTCTAAGTGAAGAAGTCGACCAAAATTAATAATAATATACTGAACAGACACCTACCCAAAAGGAGAAGTCGGCCCCAACAAACTAGCATGATTACTATAAATACAGGGCGCCAGTTTCTCATTTGACACATCTCAGGACTGCAGTTTTCCCAGTTGGTGCGCATTGCAGGTGTAACTGGTGTGCAGGTTTGGAGGAGGGTTGCAGGTGCAGTAGCAGCAAGTCTCAGTATTTGGCTTGGATATCTCTTGGCTAGGGTTTGGACTATCTGATCAGCTTTTTGTGATGCGCTATCCTTGGGGAGAGATGCGCTGCTCTTTGTTTGGCTATCTAGCCTAGGGTTTGCTTCCGAAGGAATTCTCAGGTCAAGGTTAAGGTGCTCGGAGGGAGGCTTCGGCCTGTGGTTGGGAGACGAAGGTATCATCATGGTAAAACGAGCACACCATCTTATATATTCTAACACTCTTTGAGTATTGCGACATTGTTTTTGAAAAACTGGGTCCTCCATTTCTTCAAATGCATCTGTTGGAAAATTTTCCACTATAGGAAAAACTTGCTCTTCTACTTCCCCATCTAGCATGAAGAGTTCAAACAATTTGAAGTTTTCCACTTCGATTAACGAACACATTCTCATATAATGTGGTAGGCTTAGTTTAAAGGAATTATCGTTGACTTGGTCATTGATATCAAAAGTTCCATATATCAAAGGCTTTAGTGTTTTGTTCGCCCCTCGTAGTGGCTCTTCATAGAGATAAAGCCACACTTTGTCTCTGTTAGAATTTAAGGGAAAAAAGTAGACTAACTAGAAACACAAATATTTTTTTAAATTTCCAATCATTTACTACTATATTTCTAGATCAACAACACATTAAAATTTCTGATGCATAATCTAATAACATAAATCAGTAAGTAGCATAACATAGACCTAAGTATTAGCTTAGCTAAAACAAGGAACATACCTGATCTGTTGCTATTACCTTCCTTAATGTATGCTCAGAAATTTTTTAATAGATCATGGATCAAACCCTCAGGGTAGATCTCATCATGATCATAGGGACAATGTCAAGAAGAACTTTTATGATAGAAAACCAGAAACAAACTCAAGAGGCTGAAAATATAAATACCATGCCACTGTCAAGTAATAGGGATGAAATCAAAACAACACTGTCCAACCTAGGGTTGGAAAAGAAACCACAAACAACCTTGACACTTTCATCCCAGGAACACAAAAATTTGCTTCAAATACCAACAGTTCCAGAACAACCCTAACAATCCAGTTCACAATTGTACTAGGACTACTAGCAGACAAGGTAAGGCAACACACAAGGGAAACACCAACAAATTATTGAGGCGACATCATTTAGACAACAAGGCGACACTTAAAAAACCTACAAGAAGGTACCAGAACACCAATCGACAACAAAAACCCCTTTATGGCTAGCTGGGAAAGTCTTCTACAGGTCTGCGACAGTATAATACAATCAAGGATGAAAGGGGTAAACCCAAGTCAGTTGGAGAAGACCAAGAACAACCAATAGAGGAGCTAAGAGGACCCAAAAAAATCTATCCAGAAGAGCCACAACAAACTCATAACCCTATCCAGAAGAGCCGTAGCAAAAACCTCAGTCTTTAACTTGGCTAAGAGAGAGTGAGTGTGTCAAGTGAGGAATAGGTCACTCCTTATATAGTTTTAGGTAGGTAGGGTAGGGGTTAACATGTTAGTCCACTTGCCATAACTTTAGGTTTAGGTTTAATACCTAACAAATAAAGAAATACTATTTTACAAATTAAAATATCAAGTAGCAAATAAAAAAAGTCAACAAGGTAATAAAGGAAGTTGATGAGAAGGGTTTCAAGATCAAGGAAACCAACTTTCTTTAGGAAGAAATAAAGAATCGAACCTACACATCATCATACAATTAAGGGGGACATAACTCAAGCAAGGGGAGTTTCATTAATAAACAATAAGACAAAGTCAAAGGTTTAGTCCTTCTTTAATGGAAGTTTTGGCCACATGAGTCTCATGATATAACTTATAATATTTTATCATCCCAACATATGAGGAGGGTCAATGATGTGACCATTACCTTCTTCTTAACTGCTCCTAGGTCACACAGACCATCTCGAGAGAGAATAAGGTCACACATCATCTCAGCGTGGTACTTAATCAAGAAACTGCCTGGTCCCAGACCAGGATACTACAGAACCCATCTGGGGGCCCTATAATATATCTAGGGGCTTAACCACCAAGGTACACAATGAAAGATCAATCCAAGCACTGAGCACGGATTGCCTGGAACTCATCCAGGGGCCCTAGAACACATCTAAGGGACTTATATCATCAAACTGCTTGGTCCTTGACCAAGAACCCGAGAATACACTGGGAGCCCAACTAGGGTATTTTTTCATGGCTCTAGCTGCTTGATCCTAGACCAAGAATCCCATGAGTGTACTGGGGGCCCTAGATCACAACTAGGGTATTTTCCATCCTTCCAGAGAATGGCTCTTGCAACTACATTGATTTTAACACTCCCTCTCAGCAAGAGAGGAATTCTCAACAAAACCAAGCTTGTCTCAAAAGTATACAAACTTTTTCAACGACATGAGCTTGGTCAAAATATCTGTAGTTTGTTCTTCCATCGAAACATACTGAATACTGAGAATGTTCTTCTACACCATGTTTCAAACATAGTGATATATCATCTCAATGTGTTTCGATCTGTCATGAAACACAAGATTCTTAGAGAGATTTATATAGCTTTGGTTATCACAGTGAATTACTGTGGGTTCTAGCTCAACATTGAAAAAATATGAGAGTAGTTTTCTAAGCCTCACTTCTTTTCTACTAGAAACACTAGCAGGTCTCTGTAGTGCTTTGGGCTATGGAGCCCTGCTTTTTTCTGGACCAAGAGATCATAGCTGAACCCAAATTGAAACAATATCCGAAAGTGCTCTTCCGATCCACTGTACTGCCCATCCAATCTGAATCTGTATAGCCATGAAGCATTACACCTCCACTAGAAGTGTATATGAGCCCATAAGCTATAGTCCCCTAGACATATCCGAGCCCATAAGATATATAGTCCCCTAGACATATATGAGAATATGTTTAGTAGCAACCATATGAATGTGTTTTGGATTACACATAAATTGACTTAGGGCATTCACTGCATAAAAAATTTCCGGTCTGGTGTGTACTAGATACATCAAGGACCCAATAATCCAATGATATACTATAGGGTCTTTTGGATATGAACTTGTAGCTTGATCATGTAACTTATTCATGTTAGAAATCATAGGTGTGGTCATGGACTTACAGTCCAACATCCTAAATCTGCAAAGTACATCAACTGCATACTTTCTTTGCGAGAGAAAGATCTCACCATGTTTCTGCCATACCTCTAAACCAAGAAAGTAATGCATAAGATCCAAGTCCTTCATTTCAAACTCTGCTGAGATCTCCCTCTTAGTTTGAGCTATCAGATAACATATAAAACCAAGATAACATGATGATTCTTCCCAATCTTTATATAAATATTAGGATCTGCCATACTCTTGGAGAACCCAAGACTCTAAAGAAAACTGTTAATTCTTCCATACCAAGCTCTCAGATCCTGTTTCAATCCATACAAGGATTTCTTGATTTTGCAGACATGGGATTCTTTCCCATGGATCACAAAACCCTCAGGCTGCTCGATATAAAAATCTTGCTCAACTTTACCATTAAGAAAAGCAGTCTTAACATCCATTTGGTGAAGTTTCCAATAAAAAACTGAAGCAAGAGAAATGATGACTCTGATAGAGGTATACCAGGAAACAAGAGCAAAGATCTCATCATAATCAATTCCCTTTTATGAGAGAAACCATGAGCCACAAATCTAGCTCTGAATTTTTCAAAACTGCCATCTACTGCATGCTTTATTTTGTAAATCGATTTAGAGGTTACTACTGATTTTCTTTGATGTCTTGGGACCACTTCCTATATATCATTCTTCAATATTGACTTGTATTCTTCTATCATGGCATCCTTCCAAACTTTATGTTTGACAACCTCATCAAAAGTGGATGGTTCTGAGTCAATAAAAAGATTCAACTGAGCTATCAAACTTGAGTACTTATCTGGCTTCTTTCTTTCTCTAAAAGTACCTTTAGGTGCTGCATGTTTTTCTACTTCCTTTAAAATTTCAGGAAACCATGCTGGCTTCCTTTTGGCAGGAGGTTTCTCTAGAGGAAACTCAATATAATCCCTTATGGTGTCCATTGAAGGCTCTCTGGCCTCCTCCCTATGCTCATCTGAAAGTTGTGAAACTAAAGGCTTTGGAGATGGAGCTTCCTACTCCTCTGTATCACAGGGAAGCTCTCTGGAACAACGAAAAGGCAACTTCCTCATGGAAGGTCACATATCTATTGATATCTATATAAGTTTTCCCTGGAACATAGATTCAATATGATTTTGAGGTCTCACTGTAGCCCACAAAAGTTCCTTTCTTTCCAGAGGGCTACCAAAAATTCTCAAATGATCAAATGAAGGCTTCTTACTCGTGAAGACTTCTTTTGGAATTTTCTCTTCCAAGGATTTATGAGGACACCTGTTTTGAATATAGACTGCATTACTTGTAGCTTTGGCCCAACGAGACAACAAAAGATTCTGATCATACATCATAGCTATGGCTTCCTCACAAATTCTCATGTTCTTTCTTTCTGCAACCCCATTCTGCTGGGGATTATAAGGAGCAGTCAACTCCCTCTTAATCTCAGAAGCCCGACATAGATCATCATACTAGTGGGAGTCAAACTCTTTTCCATTCTCTGTTATGAAAACACATATATGCCTACCTGTTTGATTTTCCACAAGATTCTTAAAATCTTGAAATTTACTGAAAGATTCATCTTTAGTTTTCAGAAAATAAATTCAGGTTTTACGGGAGAAATCATTCATGGATGGAGCAGTCATAGGTCCACAAAGATCAAAATGAATAAGATCTAAGATACCATTAGTTTTTCTATTACTGTGAGGGTAAGCTTTCTTTGTATTTTTACTAAGACCACAACCTCTACAAATACTATCATGCTCAAAAGAAAAAACTGACATACCTGTTACCATCTTTTGCAAACCTGGGAGAGAATTATAGTTGAGATGTCCAAATCTTCTGTGCCATAGTTCACAAGGGTTGATCATCTCATGAGCTAATGCTTGAATAACTTGACGAGATATTTTGTAAAGTTCATCTTCTTGAACTCCGATTATCATGGCTGAGCTCATATTTTCATTTGAGGGCCACATAAGAGCCTTTCCTTTGGAGAAGGTTACTGTGTACCCTTTACTTTCTAGAAATGCAGTTGAAACAAGATTTTTCTTTAAGCCAGGAACATAAATAATTTCTTCAACATGAAATACATTACCTAACTGAAGCTGAAAAGATCCCACTCCTTTGATGGCATAAGAGCCATCATCACCCAATTATAATTTCACATTGAACTTATTATCTCGGTAGTTCACAAGGTTCTGTTTGAATCCAGTCATATGCTTGGAGGCCTCGCCGTCCACTAACCAAATTTATTCTGATTTGGTGATGACACTAGAGAATGCTGAAACACGATAACTTTCTATGTGCTGTTCTTGTTCTTTAGAAACAACTCTTGTTCTCTTTCTTTGAGGATCTTCTTCCTTGGTTGCAACTGAAGCATGAAACCTGCCTTTCCATTTCTATTGTGAAGGAGGGTACCTCATCCTCACTCTCATCTTGCAGTCTTTTGCATAATGACCTAGCTTGTTACAATTAAAACATCTTACTTTAGATAAATGAGAGTGAGGATGAGAGTGCTTACCTTGAGGTTTCTTACCTTTGCCTTTGTGTTGAGGAAACTTCTTCCATTTCTTGGCTTTGGATGAAAGAGCATGGTCTTTCACAGTGGAGGGTTCATTTATGCTTTTAAGTCTACCCTCTTCTTTGAAGTAATCATACCATAATCTCTTGAAGTTGGGTTGAACTTCTCTTCCATTTACATATGAGAGAAATGTCTGCCATGATTCTGGAAGACCATCTACTGCTATTCGTACAAGGTCATCATCATCTACTGCAACTTCAATCAATGCAAGCTGATCTCTTGTTTGAGAAATTTTGTAAAATAAGGTAGAGATGGTTTCATCTTTTCCCATCTTTAATGTATGTAGTTGTTTCTTCAAGGTCCTCTTCTGATTTGGGGCCTTCTTTTCATACAAGTTGGCTAGGGCATCAAATCATTCATTTGTTGTCCTTAGATGAGCAATAAGAGGTATCATACTATCTTTAATTGAGTAAAAAATGACCCTCTTGGCGTTGGCCTGCCTCTTCTTATAGGCTTCTCTTCCTGCATTTGAAGTAGGTTCTTCCATCACCCTGGTAACCAACTCATCCAAGTCATTTTCTTATAGGATATTAAAGACCCTATCCTTCTAGGAATTGAAATTTGAAGCCCCTTCAATCCTATCTTTTGCTTTGACTGAAGAAGAATCCATATAAAAGACTGTTTACAAGAGATATCTGATGCAAAACAAACTTTCTGTTAATTTGAAAAACAAACCCTTCATAGAGGATCTACACAGGCTCAAAATTCTGTCACAAATGAGCTCCTTTCATGCCCTAAGCTCTGATACCATGTTAGAATTTAAGGTCAAAAAATAGACTAACTAGAAACATAAATATTTTTATAAATTCCCAATCATTTACTACTATAATTCTGGATCAGCAACACATTAAAATTTCTGATGCATAATCTAATAACATAAATCAATAATTAACATAACATGGACTTGAGTATTACCTTAGCTAAAACAAGGAACACAAATACTTGATATGATGCTCCTACCTTCCTTAATGTATGCTCAAAAAAAGTTTAATAGATCATGGATCAAACCCTTAGGGTAGATCTCATCATGATCATAGGGACAATGCCAAGAAGAACTTTTAGGATACAAAACCATAAATCAACTCAACATGATGAAAATCTAAAAACCATGCCACTGTCAAGTAATAGGGCTGAAAGTAAAACAACACTGTTCAACCTAGGGATGGAAAAGAAACCACAAACAACCTTGCCACTTTCAGCTGAGGAACACAAATATTTGCTTCAAATACCAATAGTTCCAGAACATCCCTAACAATATTGTTCACAATGGTACTAGGGCTGCTATCATAAAAGGTAAGGCATCACACATGGGAGGCACCAACAAATTATTGATTCTACATCATTTAGACAACAAGGAGTCACTTAACAAACCAACAAGAAGGTACCTGAACACCAATCAAAAACAAAAACCCCTTTACGTCTAGTTGAGAAAGTATCCTACAGGTCAGCGACAGTCTAATATAGTCAAAGATGAAAGGGGAAAACCCACATCAGCTGGAGAATATCAAGAACAACCAAGAGAGGAGCTGAGAGGACCCAAAACAATTTGTCCAAAAGAGATGCAACAAACTCATAATCCTATCCAGAAGATCTGCAACAAAAACCTCAGCCTTTAACTTGGTTAAGAGAGAGTGAGTGTGTCAAGTGAGGAATAGGTCACTCCTTATATAGTTTTAGGTGGGTAGGGTAGGGTAGGGATTAACATGTTATTCCACTTGCCATAACTTTAGGGTTAGTTTTAATACCTAACAAATAAATAAATACTATTTTACAAATTAAAATATCAAGTGGCAAATCAAAAAAATCAACAGGGTAATAAAACAAGTCGATGAGAAGGGTTTCAAGATCAAGGAAACCAACTTCCTTTAGGAAGAAATAAAGAATAGAACCAACACATCATCATACAATTAGGGGGGACATAACTCAAGCAAGGGGGGTTTCAGTAATAAACAATAAGACAAATTCAAAGGTTAAGTCCTTCTTTAATGGAAGTTTTTTCCACATGAGTCTCATGATATAACTTATAAGATTTTATCATACCAACATACGATGAGGGTCAATGACATGATGATGCCCTTCTTCTTAACTGCTCCTAGGTCACACGGACCATCTCGGGAGAGACGAATGTCCCATATCATCTCGGCTTGGTACTTAACCAGGAAACTGCCTGGTCCCAGACTAGGATACCCGAGAACCCATTTAGGGTCCCTAGAATATATCTAGAGGCTTAACCACCAAGGTACACAACCAAGGATCAATCCAAACGTTGAGAAATGATTCCTTAGAACTCATTTAGGGGCCCTAGAACACATAGGTAGAATAAGAAGTCGACCCCAACAGATATTAAAGACAATTGTAATAGGCAGAATAAGAAGTCAGCCCCAACAGATATTAAAGAAGCCCAAAAATTATAATAAAGGTGGGTTTGCCCACACAGTTTGAGAAGTCGGCCCTGCCAGTGAAGAGACACTTCACACGTGCCAAACTTGTATAAAGAAAGGAGGCTAGCGCCTCACTTAGACACAACTCACTTGCTCATTTTGAGAGTCAAGTTCAGATCTGCTATTGGAGAAGAAGGAGAGAGAGAGTGGTGAATATATAGGAGAGGACTTTCTTTAATTGTTTAAGAGATATCTTGGCATTGTATTGGCTATCTATATTAAGGAAGTTTTTTTGGGTTTTCTTCCCCTAGAGGGTTTCCCAGGATAAATGCTGTGTCTCTTGTGATTATGTATTTCTCAGTGATCTTGGATTATGATATTGTTATCTAATGAAATGCAAACATATATAATAATGGCTTAAACATTAACATGGTATCAGAGCCAAGCTGAAGGAAGCATCTTTCACAAGGGAAAAACGTCACTGTTACCGTACATGAAAATTAGGGCTTTTTGATGGTGAATCTTTTCAACCCCAAAACCATCTAGAAAAGTGCGCCTTCCCCTAAGGATCAGTTTGGCACTCTCAACGAACCTTTTCAGTGGCTGGATCTCCCGGAAAGTGAAACCCTAGTTTCAGAAAGTACTAGAAGTACTAGAAAACTAGTGTACCAGAAGTACCAGAAATACCAGAGTACTAGATGTAACAGAAAACCATAAGCACCAGTGCAGAAATCTGCAGATCAAGTTTGGAGGAGAAAAAGTTGGATTTTCTTATATCTAAACACACCAGGCTAATCGCCTCAGCTAAGCGCACCTCCTGGTAAGTTCAATTTTTGATTTTGAGCACTTTCGTTTTTCGGTCATTTTCCTAGCTCCAAGAAAAGATGTCTGCAAACATTAAGATTGTTGACAAGTTAGAAGGAGTGGAAAAATTCTATGCCTGGAAGTATAGGATTGGCCTCATTCTTGAAGATAATGACCTAGCAAGATTCGTCAAAGAAGAATTATCGGAACCCGACGATGCTGCAGATAAGGCAAAGCATCAAAAGGACACAATAAGGACCAAAAGAATCATTGCAGATTCAATCAAAGACCATCTGATCCCTTATGTGTCATCTAAGAAGACCCTAAAATAAATGTTTGATGCCTTGACCAGACTATATGAAGGAAAGAACACAAACTGAAAGATGAATGTTAGAACTCAACTGAAGAATACAAGGATGCAGAAAGGAGAAATGATTCAGGAATATTTCCCTAGAATCTTAGAATTCAAAAAACAACTAGAAGCTATTGGAGATACCATAGATGAAGACAAACTCATAATGATGGCCCTAAATGGTCTCACAAGACCTTGGGATGCTTTCATCCAGACGATATGTGCCAAAAAGGAGAAACTGAAGTTTGACAGTCTATGGGAAGAATGCATCCAAGAAGAAACAAGAGTAGCGAATCATGAAGTGTTACTAGCAAGGGATGATGATCAAGCCCTAGATACTCACACCAAAGGAGGAAGGAAGAAACCCTACTTCGAAAAGGAGACTCATAAAGAGCCCTGTTGACCGCTGGGTTAGCACAGAGGTCAACTCATTTCATGAAGATTATCAATGTCAAAGACAACAGGGTTCTACTGGGTGTTTTTAAACGCCAGCACTTATATTTTTGTAAACGGGATCTCCGCAACCCCTGCAAGGGTAAATATTGTAATAATGTCTGCATGGATCATAGTTAGGTCAGGTACCTTGGATGTTGACATCAGGGGAGTTCCTTTCATCGGGGGTTTTTTAATCTCAGGGGGTTAATGTGGCCTAACTAGTTAGGTTAACTTTCCAGAGTTTTTCCCTCCCAGACTTGCCTCCAAAGTGGTGGAAGGTGCTCTGATGATCACATTCATTGAGTAACCTTGTAGGATTATTGTAAATGACCATGCTAGGCAGTGTCTTGAGTCTTGCGG